>BQNB010093388.1:0-26380 GCA_026074375.1 Tanacetum coccineum | reverse complement strand
AGTATTTTTAAATAAAAATAAACTCAATTATCTTTGAAATGGCGGGTGGCACGACTTCTACAGACTTACGGTTGGTTTTATATGGTTTTTCGAAGTTTGCCAAATTCTGTTGAAACAGATAGACGGCCCCCATAAAGGTGACGGCCCCAGATATATTAGGGGGCCGCCCAAACAATTATAGGACCGCCACCAGAGACCCAAAAACATGTTTTTTTTATTCAAACTCATTTGGTGACTTGACTGTGGAACATAGGACTTTAAAAAGTTGTTTCAGCACATAAATTTCGTGTTTTAAACATCATTTCTACTCTTACGACTTAGACAAATATAAGTTGACACTTCCAAGTACTTTTGAGAAAACCTTATACCAATGCTTACATATTTTCCTACACTAAGCTAAATGTCGAGTTCTTCTTCGGGTACAACCAAACCCATTATGTTTTATGGCCCAACATAACAAACCTTGTGTTTTATGGCCTAAACACATAAACCACGTCGCTTACATTATTTTTTGACACTAAGCTAGATGTCGAGTCCTAATCTTAGCTAGAACCAATCTACCACTTCACCAATGTATTTTAAGGCCTAAAATACTAACCAACCCACAATCAACCAATCCAAATATATACATCATTTGGATCTACACACTACTAAAGATTGGAAGACATGGACTCGATCTATATGTAACAAATGTTACAGATGGACTAACTAGACTACATAACTTCGGATCTTGAAGATGACCGAGGTTCTTCTCTTGCACTTGAGTAAAAGAGGAAAGGATAGAAGATTTGATCACATTTAAACAAGATTAACCAAGTTGAATGATCAAAGATTTAGGAAGATTTAGTGTGATCTAGAGAGAGAAAGAACTAAAAGAAAATCGTGCAAAATGGTTATTAAAATAGTTGGAGGTAACCCACTATTTATAGGAGTTAAAAAATAGCATGTCAGGAAACGGCGGTCCCATATATATTAGGGGGCCGCCGGATATTTAAGGGGGCCGCCGACCTATTTAAAGGACCGCCCCGACAGATGCTCATGTTTTTGTCTGTTGAAAGTTTAACATGTTTTGGGAGGAAAGAACAAGATTTTGAATTTTAAAATAATTATCACATAAAACATTTCTTTATAATTAAAAAAATAATTTGTCTAATTAATTTTTGAAAAAATAATTTTGTTACATTTATAAAAATGTAAAGTTTAAGACAAAAAGTTATTTCTTTGATCATCCTACAAGTTTAATGCTTGTTTGTACATACCTTATGTGATTTACGTCAGGTGTAAACCAATGTCCCTCTTGATGCATACTTGAGATGTCGGGAGATGTTGAAGCATATATGCATTATTTGTGTAAAGAAGTAACTTGCAAATAAATGTCGGTGTTGATGTAGACTTGAGACGTCGAGAAATGTAGATGCATGTATGCATTGATGATTTGTGATTACGAGTAACTTGCGCACTTTACGTTACGTATTACAAGTCACATGTTTGTCATCACCAAAACATAAAGAGATCGTATAGATTAAATATTGTAATATTTTCACTAACAATCTCCCCCTTTTTGATGATGACAAAATATGTAAACTATAGCACATAGTAAAGTTTAAAAGTTACTCGTTTACACTCTCCTTTTCCCCTTTTGTCGAAGCAAAAAGGTATAATGTGGATTATGGTTGGAGCATATAGGTTGGAGGTATGAGAAGAAGGTAAGTGTGTAAGGTAAATATGTTAGAGGATTTAGAAGAATGTAGGTGCTCCTAGTATATGTAGTGTGAAATAATGAAAGGAAGGTGGGTGCTCCGTGTATATAGATTGAAGATATGAGGAAAAAGACATGAGAAATAAGGTTGAGGTGGTTTTGTGTTTCTTTGATAATTTAGGAGAGGTCATGATAGATGCAAAGAATGCATGATAGAATTGTAGGTACTTTGAGTATATAAGTAGAAAGTATTAGATGAAACCTAAAGGTTAAAGGTGATTTTGAAGTAGATGAGGTGAAGTAGATGAGGTGAAGTATTTGGAGTATGGATGAGCCCTTCATCGTATTTGACAATCTTCAATCCTATCTTCCTATAAAATTGAGCTTGCATCATCCTAGTGAAGTCTTCTATCATCATGGTTTAACCAACTCCATGCGATTTACCCACATATTTCCTAGCTCCCCCTTGCTCATTGCGTCCCCATGATAATATCATTCCTTGTATATTGACTCTAACGGATCCATGGATCAAATAAATTACCATCGATGCTCAAGAAGTTCGATGCAATTTAAATGAGTAGAGCGCTTGCAAGTGCTCCCCCTCGGTGTATGCTCCCCCTTGTTTGAGGAACCAAGGAATCAAGATATTGTTGTGCTACAAAACAAAGTTAGTAGACAAGTGCACATATACATATAGCAAAACATTAGCGGGGAACTAGACATGCACTTTTAGGTTTTATTATTCTAAAGTATGACACTTTGAAAGAGAAGTAGAAACTAGACACAAGTAATCATTATTTTAAAAACAACCTAAATGATGAAATAAAAAGAATCGAGACGTATGTTTACGAAGAAAGATTAGACCGACTTTTAATAAACGAGAATGAGATTCGTTTATTGATTGACACAAAAATATTATGAGAATGACCTTTTAAAAGTAGACGAATGAACATTAATATTCTTGGCAAAATTATGTCAATTATATATATATATATATATATATATATATATATATATCTATATATATATATATATATATATATATATATATATATATATATATATATATATATTAATACACTTTAAAGAATAAAAGAAAAATAAGGACAAGGGTGGAGACGATGTTTTTGTACTCGTGGATGCGTATGGAAAATGATTCTATAAGAGCCAAAAAGTGGGAAAGGATGAGCGATACTAAAAAAGGAATGTGTCGATGAGAGGTTGATTGAAAAGATTAATATATCATTTGCACTAACAATTGATGTGCATATGATCCTATCGAGACAAAGGTGGATGATTGGGAATTTAAAGGTTTGTTTGGTGTTTTGTTGGTTGACAATGTTGAGGAACAAAGTGGGATGTGAAATGAGGTGGTAGTTCTTTCATGGTGGAATAATAATGAGAGACTCAACAATGTGGTGACTCAATAACACTTGAAGATTGAATATCTTTCTTATGCTTCTGACACTTTCTAGAAAGTGAAAAGTTTTGCGAAGGAGTGACATTTGCATTTCGCAAATTACTTAAATATTTCGGAGAAATTTTTTTAAATTTTTTTAAGTTGTTAGTGGATATAGGAGGAATTCTAATATTAACAAGACTATTAAAAGAGAGAAGAAACGTATAGAAGTGAGAAGAAACGTTAGAGATGAGGAGACTCATTAGAAGTGAAAAGGAATGTTTAAAAGTAAGAAGAAACTTTTAGAAGTAGAAAGACTATCAGAAGTGAAACGACTACTAGAAGATAGAATAAACGTTTAGGAGTGAAAGAAATCATCTATGAATTTGAGACAAGATTTATGTGAGATGTAAGGACCAAGGTTTGTATGTGAGGGGATTTATTGTGAAGTGATAGATTGTAAGTCTATCGATTGTAAAGAATTTGTTTGATAATGAGACGTATTTCATTATGAAATTCACTTGACTCTTGAAAACATAAGCAATGATGCTTATGAGCGTTGGGATATGAGGATGACCCATTGCTCTATAGAGAAATATTGGGTATAGGTTTGGGTGTGGAGTAGACGTTAACTCGTAGCAGAATAGTTGAAGTGTTAGGTTATGGAATTAAAAAATGAATGGTATTACCCAAAGTGCTGCGGCGGTCCCAAATATATATGGGGGCCGCCAGAATAGACATGGGGGCCGCCGGACCGCCAACATGAGGGATGTTTGGGGAAATTGACTAATTTTTCAAAAAGAGTGACATTTTAATTTGTATTTCGCTAATTAAAAATACTTTAATGTATTCGGATGAAGACTAGTTAAGTGTCTACGACAAGGAATGGAACACGGAACTAGGAATCGGAAACTAGAAGAAAAGAAGAGAACGATTTATGGAAAATGTGTTCCATCATTCCTAAACCTTGACGAAGATAATTTAACGATTCACGCTTGAGGGGTAAAGAAAGAATTGTCGGCGATGTTATCTTCAGACGCAACCTTTTCGATGGAGATGTTTCCTTTTGGACATTGTCCCGAAGGAAATGGTGATGTATCTTCGGTATGTTTCATACGCAAAATAAATAATAATAATAATAATAATAATAATAAAAGAAGAAAGAAAACAAAAGAAGATAGAGACGAAAACAAGCTTGACAATGTAAGTACGAATGGTGGTGTACGTCGATAAACTATACTCAAAAAGTTATGTAGCTCTTCCTGAGCATTGTGAATGTTCATAGAACAATCACATGACGAGGTATACGGTTGTCTTAAAGGTGGTAGCGGAAATAGTGGAGGAAGGAGATTAGCCATCTATATTGTTGAAGAGGCGTGGTTGAATGAGAAGGAAGAGGAGTGATCGAAAGACAAAGAGTGTTTTCATCAAAGAGAGATAATATTTTCGTCAAAGGAAAAAAATGTTTTCATTGGAGAGAAAGGATGTTTTTGTTGAAGAGAAAGAATGTTTCGTCGAAGAGAAAAGCATGTTTTCGTGTAAGAGAACATAAAGTTTTTGTCGCAGAGAAAAATGTTTCTTCGAAGAAAGAAATGTTTCGTTGAAGATAGAGAATGTTTTCGTAGAAAAAAAATGTTTTCGTCGAAAAAATATGTTTTCGTCAAAGAGAAAGAGTGTATAATCGAAGAGAAAGAATGTTGTCGTCGAAGAGAAAAGGATGTTCTCGTCGAAGAGAAAAGGAGAGTGTTATAACTTATGTTGTTAAAAGGCTTGAATAGGGATTTTCGGATATGACCTATAACGTTTGCGATTGAAAGTTAAAGATACTTGAATATTTCGGATGAAATATTTAAGTTTTCAAACCTACTAGGAGGAGTGTTAAATTTGTATCTAACTTTTTCTTGACAAAAGAGTGGGATTATACGGATGAAGAAGATATGATTACGAGAATGTGTGAGTGAAGACTCTAGGAGATATAAAACTGTTTTATGACTCATTTGACTTTTTACATTTGTGACACGGACGTGAAGAAAAATATTCTAGTATAAGAAAATATATACCTAGATGCATAAGATATATAGATATAAGCATGCAAGTTTATCTAAGCATGCATAAACACAATAATCAACAAGATTAATGTGTAATACTATATGACATTTAAATATAGATTGTCATACATTAAACTAACATAGCGTAGGTACACATTTAACACGTAAGTCATTTAAAATGGACGTATTCAAAACGTGTATTTTTAAATTCAATCATTCATGTTAATAACATTAGCACTTTAGCACATCAGGAGCATTGTTATGTTAGATAAAACTAAGAGATAAATTTATCTAAATTGCTAGAAAAAGCAAACGATTTTAGAAACAAACATGCATTCAATAGCTAGGCAAATAAACGTTTGAGCATGAAGATAAACATGAAAGCATATATTGCTCCCATGGAGCACGCTTTATCATCTTGAAAATGGTTGGTATTGATCTTGATAATCAAAGATGTCCGTATTAACATTTCTTGAATCGTGTATAATCCACTTTCCTAATACAATATTTTGACCCTATTTGTGCCTTGGGTTACACGAAATTCGTATTGGGATAAGACAAGAACACACTAAAATTCTAGGCACAAGAAAGAGAGCAAAACATTGAATAATTTGTTGTGTTTGTTCTTAATATGAAGATGTTGTGTTGGTATTCGGGTTTTGATAATCATAGATTACCGGATAAATTCTTGAATCGTGTATAATCCACTTTCCTAATACAATATTTCGACCCTATTTATGCCTTGGGTTACACGAAATTCGTATTGTGATAAGACAAGAACACACTAAAATGTTAGACACAAGAAAGAGAGCAAAACATTGAATAATTTGTTGTGTTTGTTGTTGATATGAAGATGTTCATCTTAGAAGACAAAATTGTGTTTATATGTATATATAAACTTAATGAAGGTTGAAGGGAAAATGTATGACTTTTAATGAAAAGTCACACCCTTTGGTGAAAAGTTAACACATCCTTTAAATGTTTCAGCAACAGTTTTGTAACAACCTAAAACTGTCACTAACTGCATCATTAAAGACATGTGTATATGGACAATTTAGTGACACACAAATTATGTCATCTATGACACACAAAATTCGGTCACTAAATTTCCCTTGACTGACATTAACACTTTTCCATTTTTCTCCCGAAATCAGTTAATACTGTAGTTTATACAAAGCGTTGCACTCGCACCTCCGAACTCGTATTATAACGTAACTTGAAATCTATTTGGTCTCGGGTAAATCACCATTACACAAAATGCTAGATGACACTAAAATCACCAACAATCCTCCCCCATTTTAGTGTAATCCTTGATTTCCCAATAGTCAAAACAAATCAAACTCATGCATAAATGAAAATGTCCTAAGGATTGAATTTTCACTTAGTATATTACGCATTCCAAATATTCGAAAATCGGGGTGTCGCTAAGGATTGAACCCTTCAATTCATTTGAATAATCAAAGATAATATACACACGAGTTTCTACATTTCTCTAGTGGTTCAGTCACGAAGCTCCTCTTCGCCCTAATCCACTCCCCGAGTATCTAACTTGAGAGTTACTTCACTAATCAACAAGCTCCCTTTCGGCGGAGAAAACCTTATACCAATGCTTACATTATTTTCGCACACTAAGCTAAATGTCGAGTTCTTCTTCGGGTACAACCAAACCCGTTATGTTTTATGGCCCAACATAACAAACCTTGTGTTTTATGGCCTAAACACATAAACCGCGTCGCTTACATTATTTTCTGACACTAAGCTAAATGTCGAGTCCTAATCTTAGCTAGAACCAATCTACCACTTCACCAATGTATTTTAAGGCCTAAAATACTAACCAACCCACAATCAACCCATCCAAATATATACATCATTTGGATCTACACACTACTAAAGATTAGAAGACATGGACTCGATCTATATGTAACAAATGTTACAAATGGACTAACTAGACTACATAACTTCGGATCTTGAAGATGACCGAAGTTCTTCTCTTGCACTTGAGGAAAGAAGGAAAGGATAGAAGATTTGATCACATTTAAACAAGATTAACCAAGTTGAATGATCAAAGATTTAGAGAGATTTAGTGAGATCTAGAGAGAGAAAGAACTGAAAGAAAATCGTGCAAAAGGGTTATGAAAATAGTTGGAGGTGACCCACTATTTATAGGAGCTGAAAAACAGCCTGTCAGGAAACGGCGGTCCCAGATATATTAGGGGGCCGCCGGATATTTAAGGGGGCCGCCGGCCTATTTAAGGGACCGCCCCGACAGACGCTCCTGTTTTTGTCTTTTTGTGGTTGACAAACTTGTTGCTCGAAAGTTTACATGTTTTTGGTGGGAAAAGAACAGATTTTGAATTTTGAATAATTACAATAAAATATTTCTTTATAATTAAAAAAAAAATTAATTTTTCTATTTATTTTTTTGAAAAAATTATTTTGTTATAATTTATAAAAAGTAAAGTTTAAAACAATAAACATATTTCTTTGATCATCCATACAAGTTTATGCTTGTTTGTAGATACCTTATGTGATTTACGTCGGGTGTAAATCAATGTTCGTTTTTGATGCATACTTGAGACGTCGAGAGATGTTGATGCATGTATGCATTGATGATTTGTGATTACAAGTAACTTGCAAACAAATGTCGGTGTTGATGTAGACTTGAGACCTCAAAAGATGTAGATGCATGTATGCATTGATGATTTGTGATTACGAGTAACTTACGCACTTTACGTTACGTATTAGAAGTCACATGTTTGTCATCACCAAAACATAAAGGTGGTAGCGGCAATAGAGGAGGAAAGAAATTAGCCATTTCTATGGTTGAAGAGGCGTGGTTGTGTGAGAAGAAAGAGGTGTATGAGTCTCAGTGCTTGCTTTGATCCAAACCATCATCCAAAGCTATACCTCTCATAGACCGATTCCTATTGAGTTCTGCCTCTTGCTTTCATTCAAAAACCATTTTTCAATCTCTAATATTTGCACGAACCTGCCTAGGCAAAACTTGTCAATAAACCAAAGGCAATATCTGATTTTCCTAGTTAAGCAAAAGCGATCCTAGGCGATCGAATTTAGCAGACAATATTTGTGATCTTATGATTCTAGATGTATAAATCACTATATGGAGAGCTATCCCGACATCTAGATTACTTGGTCCGTATCACTAGATCCAGTTGAATGATAGGTCGCATACAAAAGCACGTAAACAAGTATAAATTGATAAATATAAACAAGCATATAATGCTAAATTAAGAAATCGAGATATAAACAAAATGAAACATTCAGATATTCATAATATTAGCTAATACCCGAAGGTATTAGCCTTCAAACATCATAATTAATACAAGAGTAATGGCTTGGCCAAGGTAAACTAACCGAGTTAACGAATGATACCAAAAACTGAACGATTACTAAAGTATAAGAAATTACATGTTGTCTCCTATGGATTGGAATGCGTTGCAAGACCTCTCTCTTTTTCTCCTTTGAAAATCGACTTTCTCTATATTTAGGTATCTAGAATATGGAGTTAGCACACATAAAAACATCGTTTTTGGAGGGTTTGGGGGGAGTATATTGGGGTCTGGGAGTCGTTTTTCGATAACGGCGTATCCCAATGTATTAGATACGGGTATTGGGGGGTTTTTTGGAGTAAGGACCACGTTTGATATCTCCAGAATATTTACATACTATATCTCCAATACGGGCGTAATGGGTCTTCTCTGAATACCGTATATGATCATGTTTCCCCTTGAGAGTCTTTGGTGAGTCATGCACGATACCCTGTTCTTCCTTGATGGATACGCGTAATGGTTGTCAGAACACTATTCATCAAAATATCTTATGTATTAAGCTCCAGAAGGCGCGCCTTTTTGCTAATATTCACCAAGTAACTTCCATAATTTTGCAATTCTCAATACAAATGATTAAGTAATTAAATCTTTGCAATAATTATTAACAAAATGGTTTATTACATGGATTAAATGATGCTATACTTAAATCGACGTATTTGATGACCATCAGAGACGCATTTCATTATGAATTTCACTTGACTTTTGAAAACATAAGCAACGATGCTTATGAGTGTTGGGACATGAGGATGACCCATTGATCTATAGAGAGATATGGGGTATAGGTTTGGGTGCGAAGTAGGCATCAACTCGTAGCAGAAGAGAGGAAGTGTTTGGTTATAGAATATAATAAAAAGAATGAAAATTACAAAGCTACTGTCCCCCCAGACTGGTCCCAGAATATATCTGAGGGCCGCCAGAAAAACAGATCTGGGGGGCTGGCGGACCGCCAACAGGAGGGATGTTTAGGGAAACTGACGAATTTTTCAAAAAGTGTACATTTTAATTTGCATTTCGCTAATTAAAAATACTTAAATTACTTCGGATGAAGTAGTTAAGTTGTCACGACACGGAATGGAACACGGACTAGAATCGAAACTAGAAGAAAAGAAGAGAAACCGATTTATGTCTATATCATGTCCATCATTCTTAAACCTTGACGAAGATAATTTAACGATTCACGCTTGAGGGGTAAAGAAAGAATGTCGGCGATGTTATCTTCAGACGCAACCTTTTCGATGGAGATGTTTCCTTTTGGACATTGTCTCGAAGGAAATGGTGGACGTAGCTCGTGTATTTCGACCGCGATAATAATAATAATAATAATAATAATAATAATAATAATAATAATAATAAAGAAGAAAACAAACAAAGATGGAGACAATGATCTTGACAATGTCAAGACGGATGATGGTTAGCGTATGATAAACTATACTCACAAAGTTATACAGCTCTTCTAAAGCTGTTGCGAATGTTATAAGACAATCACAAAGACAACGAGGTAACGTTGTCGTAAGAGGGGGGTGTGGTTGTGGAAATATGGGGGGGAGGAAAGAGATTTACCATCTTTATGGTTGAAGAGGCGTGGTTGAGTGAGAAGGAATATGTGTGATAGAAAGACAAAGAGTGTTTTCGTCGAAGAGCGATAATATTTTCGTCGAATAAATAAAATGTTTTCATCGGAGAGAAAGGATGTTTTCGTTGAAGAGAAAGAACATTTCGTCGAAGAGAAAGAATTTTTTCTTTTAAGAGAAAAGAATGCTTTTGTCGATAGAGGAAAGAATTGTTTCGCGTTGCGAGTCTTAGAGAAAGAATGTTCTCATCGAAGAGAAAAGGATGTTTTCGTCGAAGAGAAAAGGATGTTTCGTCGAAGAGAAAGGAGGAACTTTTTAAACTTATTTGTAAAAGGCTTGAAATGTTTCGGATATGACCTTTGTAACGTTTGTGGGCGATTGCAAGTTAAAGATACTTGAATTATTTTAGATGAAATATTTAAGTTGTCAAATCTACTTGGAAGGGTATTAGATTTGCATCTAACCTTTCCGTGACAAAGAGTGGATTATTTGGAAGAAAGCAAGATGATGATTAAGAGAATGTGTGAGTGAAGACTCTAGGAGATATAAAACTGTTTTTTTGACTCTTTTGACTTTTTAGATTTGTGACACGGACGCGGAGAGAAATATTCTAGTGTGAGGATATATATACCTAGATGCATAAGATATATAGATATAATCATGCAAGTTTATCTAAGCGTGCATCGACGCAATAATCAATAAGATTAATGTGTAAGACTGTATGACATCTAAACCTTATTTGTCATATATCAACCTGACATAATGTAGGTGCACAATTAACATGTAAGTCATGTAAAATGACACATACAAAACGTGATAATTTTAAATGCAGGCATCATGTAAAACATGTTAGCATTTAGCACTTAGAAGCATGTGTTATATAGATAAACTAAGATATATTTTATCTAAATTGGTAGTAAAAGGCAAATGCTTTTACAACAAACATGCATTCGATAGCTAAGCAAATAAACATTGAGCATTAAGATAAACATGAAAGCATATAATTGCATTACGTGGGAGCACGTTATCATCTTGAACCATCAAAGCACATATGTGAAATGCAAGTAGTCTAGATTGACTAAGGAGAAACCTAATTTCTACTTGCTTAGTGTGCACTCCTAATGAAATACAAAGTCTATCAATGTAGACTATCATTAGGCATATTTAGGAAGAGGCATTTAATCAAATTAGAGAATGAATATGAGACTATCACTAGTGGTGCTCAATTCAGGCTAAACACGACCATTTTTACGGGTTATACCACGAACCCAACTTCACTCTTGGAAGCAATTCAACCGTTAGGTCAAATTGAATTTCTAGTGCAATAGATTCTCCAGTAGTCATTCTCATGTTAGACAAAATAGAATTCCTATATTTGCCTAATGAAGTGTAGCAAAGATAAAATTTGTATTATCTTATCATAAATGGCCTAACATGACTCAACTAACATGCTTTAATTCTGGTTCGCATAATCCTAATTAAAATGTGTGGAATTTTAAGGTTAAATGATAGAGCAAACAAGTTGTTGTAGGTTTAAGAGAGAATGAGTCATCTAGAACATAGGAGTATGCTTAAGAGTGACAATGTGTAATGCTCTATAATGAGAGTGTTCAAAGAATGTACCTTTGCATGTCTTTTATGAAAGAAATCCAATTAAAGTTATTTACCTCAATAGATCTTGTGAATGTTTCTTTGTATATTTATGATGATGATTTACTAAAGGCTAGTTACATGTATGTTGAACCTTTAAGCAAGAGATTCATAAGAGGAAGATGTTTTAAAATCTAATGCAATAGGGCGGATTTACTTAAATCGAAGATGAAATCAAAGGACGAGAGGTTCCTCGATCCGTGGAGGTGTCAAATTTGGGTAAGGAACATTTTCCTACTATTTGAGAGATGGTGTTGAAATTAGGTTATTAGGAGAAGCTTATATAAGTTATAAGGGTTCTTGGTTTGAGTTTTCAGAAATAACATCCAAGACTTGCTTATCAAGTTGGAGTACTTATAAGTTTCCCGATGGAAATTCATAAGTCGTCAATCCTACTTAGAGTGTGTTAAGTTTACCATGTATAATTTGACCATAGCTAATAACACAACATTTGAACACTTTAGACTCAATGAAGCATCTTCATTGCAAGTGTGAATTGCAATTCGATGACTAATCTTGTTATCTTGCAATCGACTTCGTGATTTCATGTAATATCCAAGGATTGTTAAACATGTAGACACGGAAAAATATCTATGGTCATTTGATTGAAATTTTCGTGATCTAGATAAGTTCTAGTCTCGATTTCATGTTCATATTCTAATTTTGTAATTAGATTGAACAGTGAGATTGATTATCGTTTGAATAATAATCATCTTCATATTCAAAATCCTCTTACAATCACCTATCGAAAGAAAGCACAAAAATGGTTTGTGGAATATGTTTAATTCTTCCTAATCCTAAACTTTAAAGGGTTCTTATTTGGTAAAGAAGAAATATTATGCTTATTTGATAAAGTAAGAGAGAGCTTTGATAAGAATATAGTTTGAGTTTTGAGTTGTGCTTTTGAATTGTTTGGGCAAAGTTACATATGTTGTGCATTTGCTCATGTTTGGCTTTTCGGAGATGACGACTTTACTAATTGCATTGCAAGGTAAATTACTTGAATATTTTGGACAAAACATTTAAGTCGTCAATCCTACTTCATTATGTATTTTATGCATATATTTGCCAAATATTTGGAACACGACTATTTGACAAGTAGACTCAATATGACATCATCTACACAAGTGTGAGTTATGATCCGATGTATATTCTTATCGTCTTGGAAAGGGATGTCGTTATTTTCATATCAATCGAGTGTGATTGAGTATGTAGGTTTAAGATAATATCTCTTGTTATATTTTGATATAATCTTAAAGCTAGACAAATAAGAATCCGATTTCTTGTCCATACTCGAAAACTTGTCAATTAGATTCGATAATAATATCAATCATAATTTGAATAATGAATCGATATATATTCGAAATCTTTCTTGACCCTCACGAACACTCCTTTTTTTTTAAAAGAAAACAAATAAAGATTTTCATAGTGTGTTCCGTTAATTCCTATAGTACTTTTGTAAGGGGTGGGGAAAAGGGTATATTTGTTGGTAAAATGAAATATTTTACAAGTTAATTTTCTTACTTCAAGATTGTTATATATATTGGCTTGGTGCGGAAACTATTTGTTGATATGTATAGTATGCATAGTTTTTGACATTTTATGAGTATATAAATGATTTTCCTAACCATTTTTATACAACACACATCTTTTGTAAAATATTATACGTTTATAAAAAGAATATAATTATGTGTGTGTGTTAGAACAATGCAAGCACAAGCAAAGTTTAAAAATACATTTTCCTTTACTTAATTACCAATGTATTAATACAAGATTTTATTTTGTTTAACCAACCCAAGGTCAAACACCGCAAGATGATGAAAAGATTTAGACTTCTTATTGGAAGAGAGTTGATATGTTGGAAATATTTTAGTGACGGGTTTTAACATATGATCTTAGGACATAATTTTTCCACACACTTGACAAACTATTAAACTCTTATTCCTAAGTGGGTTACTACACTCAAAATGATCTACAAGTTGTTTATGTAACACTTGTAAATATAGTGATCTATGAATATATGCAATCCACAAATAATTTTGCAACTTAACGCAAGAAATCTAGCGTAATTCCTATTAGGCATAATCCGAAAACTAATAACATACAAATAGCATACATGGCATATGTGTTTAGATATATAATTAGCTCAATTACAAATAGTAATGATTACTTATTAATATCTATTAACCAACTTGAAACAAAAGTAAACACACATAATCATATGGCATACACATAAGGATATTTGTTGTTGTTTTGTGTATTAGATATAACGATGTATACTTATCTTGATTTGATTTGAAAATAAAATAGTTCCTCCTCATTTCAAAAATTAATTAAGATCAATATTTTGAAAGGACAAATACATTATTTTTCAAAGATATATCAATTAAAAATGGCCGACTTAAAGGAAAATATAAAATACAAGTTTTACGTTAAAACATAAGTCAAAGTTTTGACCACTATGTAGTATTTTGCATTTCTGACTTATTTGAGTTTAGAATGAAGACTTGGAAGTATTTTTAAATGAAAGTAGATTCAATTATCTTCGAAATGGCAGGTGGCACGACTTCTACGGACTTACGGTGAAATTTTATGATGATTTTTGTAAGTTTGTCAAAATTATACTGAAAACAGTACAGCGGGGACCCACCATAAGGTGACGGTCGGGGGGTTCTTTTTTTTTCTTTTGTTTTTTTACCGGATATCATTTTGGGCCGCTCTAATTTATCATTATCGGACGCACCAGTGACCCCAAACAGCTTTTTATATACCCCCCCCCACAATTGGTGCCTTCAAAATTACTTTGGTGACTATATCGTATAGAACATAGGACTTTAAAAGTTGTTTCAACACCTTATATTTGTGTTTTAAGACATCATTTCTACTCTTACGCACTTAGAAAAACATATTTTGGCACTCACAGTTCTTTGGAGAAAATTTTTATTCAATGACTAAAGGTATACAAAGTTTATTTACTATACCTTTCATCGGGTAATCTGATACATTAGCATCGTATTATTTTAAAAACCATTGTGTTTTGAAAACTAAGATAGCTGACCTGGCTCTGATATAATTGTGGAAACCGTAGGAGACGGGGGGTGGGTGAATACCTATTCCTTTAAAACATATAAGATACAAAGAATTAAAATACTCTTACTACCGGCGCCTGGCTGTGTTCTCGTCCATACATATATATATGAGGGGCCGCGAAAGTTATATAATAAGGGCCGTCACCATGATTTATGCGGACCCTATGCCACCAGAAGAGGTTTTCCTGGACTCGATCTTTTCTGTCATCAAATCACCTAATACACAGTTTGACCGTAACTAAGGACGATAGTGTTGATAATGGTATTTACAGTAAATAAGCACATATTTCCTACCAATATATCCACACTCACAAGTTTAATACAAAGAGCTACCACAACCATTGTCAACACAACAGTTACATAACGATTAACACAATGCAAGTGTATAAAGTAAAGACGATAATATACAGACATATAGTAACAGAGTAAGGTAAAGGAAATCGCAACAGGAACGGTGATTCTATAGTGTTTCGTCACGAAAGCCTCCCTCTTTACTTGCCCTACTCCACTCGAGTATCAACTCTGAGAGTTTACTTTCACTAATCAACAAGTCCTTTCGTGGAGAAAACCTTCTTACTACCAATTGCTTACATTCATTTTTCTGACACTAAGATAGATTTCGTGTTCTTCTTTGGGTACAACCAAAACCGTTTTGTTTTAAGGCCTAACATAACAGAACTTGTGTTTCTGTCGCCCACATTAACAATATATGCGTCGCTTACATTTATTTTTGACACTAGCTAGTTGTCGTAGTCTAATCTTAGTAGAACCAATCTACACTTCACGATGTATTTTGTTAAGGACTAATTACTTACACCAACCCTCAATGACCCATACTTCAAAATAATTATACACGCATTTGGATTTACACACTACTAAGATTGGAATACATAGGACTCGATCATATGCTACACAAATGTTACAATATGAAGCTAACTATGACTACATAACTCGGATCTTGAAGATGACCAAATGCTTTCTCTTGCCACATTGTTCGAGGAAAGGAGTAAAGGATAGAAGATTATCGATCACATTTTCAACAAGATTCAACCAAGTTGATATGATCAAAGATTTAGGAGTTATAGTGATTGAATCTAGAAGAGAGAAAGATACTGACAGCAAAATCATGCAAAAGGGTTGTAGAAATAGCTTGCGGAGGTGACCCTAATATTTCGATCAGGAGACTGAACAGCCTGTCAGCGAAAAAACAGTTAGGTCCCAGAATATATTAGGGGAGCCGCAACGAGCCCTATTTAAAGGATCCTACCCGGACAGTACGCATACTGTTTTTGTCTTTTCTGTGGTGACAAAGCTTGTATGGTGAAAGTGACACTTGTTTTTTCTTTTCTGGGCGGGGGGGAATGCGCTAGATTTAGCAATCCTTGACAATAATTACTACATCAAAACATTTCTTTATAATTTAAAAATCAATTTGGTTTCTAATAATTTTTTGAGAACTGGTTTTGTCACATTTATAAAAAATGTAATGTTTTTTAAGACATAAAACTTCTTTCTTTGACATCTGCAAGTTTAATGTTTGTTATGTACATACCTTTATGTGATTTACATGGGTGCAAACAATGTCGGTGTTGATGTAGACTTGAGACGTAGAGAGCATAGTATTGATGAATAGACTTGGACCGTCGCTGCATGATGTTAGATGCATGCTATGCAATTGATATGCATTTGTGATTACGAGTAATAGGCATTTAGTTACGTGTTACAGTCACATGTTTGTCATCAGCCAAAAGATAAAGAGACGTTAGATCTAAATATTGTTAATGTTTGCACTTAACAAGGTCGCTTGGAAGTTGCCTTTGGTGTGTATACGTGAAGGTTTGTTATTATAAGAGACGTGAAGACCTATTCAATTAGTGTGAAAGTTACAGAAGGAAGCTAACATCTCAGCCACTTACCAACACATGAATGTCTTATTATTTTATTGAAATTCTTTAAGAACTATACATCACACATTCTGAACCTCAAGGATTTATTTACGAAGACAAGTTAAAAAGGAAGAGAATGATGCGTACTGACGAGCTCTACAAGTTCAGTGACGGCACACATGATTCCGTTCGTAAAACTCTGCAGCAAATCTTCCGATATTCCAGTTTGGGTACAACCAAAGGCATTGAAAAGAGTTATGGATCAAAACAGATCAACGCTGGATCGTATCATGATTAAAGATATTGATACCGTTAAAAACATATAAGCAAGAAGGCATTATGAGGAGCCCTTACGCGAGTTCAGTGGTGGAAGGATTATGGGCCCTGACGTTAGCTTACAGAAGGGACATATAGACTCTTGTCATATTTGCGTTTTCTATACATCATATCAGGTCATGTTTCATAAAACAAATTCACTTGTGAATATGATAAATAAGTAGTGCTTTAGAACATACAATATGCTTATCTCGTGTTTGAGTAAAATTTACCTGAAATTTTTATTAAATTTAAAATCTTTCAAATTATGCACTCAACACCATATAATTCCCTAATAAATTGAGAGAGAGCATTAAAATGTTCCTAATAAGGCTTACTAATAATCAGAACATTTTTCTCCCCAAATAGTTTTCAAACATATTTGAATCAATTAATACCCAAAACATCAACAGATTTGACATTTTTGATAAGGGGATGATGTGTTAATAAAGCTTTAAATTTATAATACTAGTTTTAACCGATTTCCAACTAACACACGGGTAAAGTGAAACCCCTGTTTATAGCATAGATTTAGGGTAAGACCAGGTCGTTACACGGGATTGGTGTTTATGAAAAAGTTTATTAGTTTTGCAAAGAGTATCTTTAAGATTTGTCACGAATCTAAAGATAAAAGTAAGATATATTTCAATATGAAAAACAATGTTTATTTGGGAGACAAGAATGATAAAGGATAAAGTTGGAGAGATAACGAGTTCATGAATTTAAGTATAATTTGATAAATGAACGGGTAGTTTATTCAAAAGATTATCTATTTAGCATAACGAAAAATCATTTCGGCTTTTACGTTTGATTATGAAAAATGCTTTAAGTCCAATTCGCATTTGGAAAGTATAAATATAAACTTGCTCAACCAAGTTTGTTAGATATGAGGATGAGCGTTAAACATTTTTATACTTGGGAAAATGATTATTTTGTTGGCCAATCCTCACAAGGCTAACACCGAGTTGTCATAGACAAACAAAGTCGAAATCAAGCACTTAAGTTGGAGTCTTTCGACCTATATCTGAACTAAGTGGTGATCAAATTATGATTAAGGATCCAAGAATAAGAATATCAAGTTCATTTTACTATTTACCAAAAATCATTAGTTATCTAAGTTTAATCCATATTATCCTTATAATTCCCAAATAAACATGATAGAACTACTCCATAACAATGAAGTTAAAACACATAACAAGCAAGTTAATTTTAGTAAACATCATATTCAAGAAGATTAATAAGATTATACCGAATGCAAGACCAAAAATTAGTTATTTCACACGAATTCTTTAGGAAATTCCTTCTTATATTCAAAATAGAACCCGAAAACCAACAATGATTCTGTCACAATTGTTGTTAGCTTTAAAATAACTTCACTAGTACTCTTATGCAACTGATTACAACCCAAAAATTGGAAGACTTTATGAAAGAGTTTACTTCCAAATCCTAAAATACTTCTAAAACTTATCACTAGAAAGAATACTCGATTCTTGTTGTTGTTTGTGAATTGGGATGTGTGAGATGATGAATTTCGTCCTCTACTTATAGCCTTAGGTAGCATATCAGTTGGGAAGAGAAAATAGATGAAGAGACATGGATTCAGTGCTCATCATTATGATTTGGAGTAACTGCAGGCTGAAGTGCGCCGCACTTCCTCAGAAGTGCGTTGTACTTCACCTCGGCATTCAATCCTATCTCTTTACGATCCAAAGTACGCCGCACTTCCTTATGATGTGCGCCGCACTTGGCTTCAGCATATTTAATACTTCCTTTCTTAATTCTAGATCCTTCTTTTAACGATCGTTAGTCCGCTTAACGAATATCTTTAGCGTTCTTAGCCCTTTTCGTGTTCTTTGGTCCTGAAAGAACTGTTACACAAATAAGTATCTAATCACATGATATTTAACATATTTATATAGATAATTTACATATTAACGAGGGATAATTTATGTATATTTGAAGCATTATCAAATCCCCCCATACTTAGCTGTTGTTTGCCCTCAAGCAATCTAAGCGAAAATATTTAGTCAAGTCAATGATCACAAGCAAAGGATAACGCGACAATGCAACTCATGATATTTTTAATGACAGTTCACACTCACTCAATTTAGTGAAGTAAATGATATGTAAGTCACTTAAACGCTCAGTCATAAAATGTTTAAATTACCACAGGCTTGTACAAGAAACTAAACTGCACCGACATGGCGTAAGCACCATACATAAACATCAAAAGAGGTTATTAATAGTATTATTAGGTTTTATATTATCAAAAGGTTTTATGATAGAATTATAATCCACTTTATCCGTAATTATTCTGACTTTTCCTTCATTTCATCCCTTTTTTTCAAGAACTTAGGCTTATTTTTGCCTTTATTATTTCACTTGGGGGAAGGGGGGGGTGAGAGACTTGTCTTTCCCCCCCCCCCACGCATAATTTGATAAAGCATGACTACTTCAAATGAAGTTAAAGTTTCAAAACCTTCGCACTTCATTATAATAGCAATACCAACGTTTAACGCCACAGCGCGGAGAGGGCGGCGCGTGAGAGTGTGAGAGCGAGGGGGATATATTTTCAGATAATTGAATCAGAAAACTTTTTGACAATGTTTATTTCATATTTATATTATTTGCATTTTGTATATAACCTCGTTAAATCAGTTAAATGTCTATACACCACGCGAACTGATTCTATACTGCGCGGTCTCGCAAACAGATATTACAAGCATAATGTACGAGAATTAAGACAAATTTACCAGGCACAACTTCCATACAATTGTTATACCAATGCTCCAGAAAAGGCACAAACTACAAATAACACCTCCGTAGACGACGGATGAAACCACTTGCAATAGGCATTCAAACCTTAACTCAAGAAGCTAAAAATAAAAATAATCTTGAGTGGGAGATGCGGAAAGTAATGGATACCCGAATTCTTTAAGACTCTAAATTTTTTAGCCACACTTTATTAGTGAAGCTGTGTTTATACGTGAATTGGACTAGTCCTTGACACTTGCGATCACCAAAGGCATCATATAAGTAAACTAGAATATATTGGTTATTCTGTTTTAATATAAAGACCACGTCGAAAGGTCACAGCGAAAGAGGGGTGGTTGGTGAAATCATATTGGGTATAGTCTTTCTAATTCAAAGATGATAAACACATAGTTCATCCACCCTCTCTTTACTTTCTCTCACTAGAAACTAACAATGATCTATCTTGTTTATTTTGATCAACCAAGACCCCCCAAAAAGGTGTTTTTGTTTCCTTATCAATTGGTATCAAAAGCTAACCGGGGGTGTTTTGTATTCGTGTTGTGTTGTTTGTGTTTACAACTTATATTTAGCTTATTTCATAGGTTTTTTATGAAAAAGCCACGGCTGGAATTTTTTATGGTGTGGCTTAGTTAAAAAGTCTCAATCTTTTCTAGTGTCCCATCATTTTCATTTCATATCAAAAGGAAGGTCAAGCTTATTGTCTGTTTTCTGCTTATTTCGAGCTTAATGGTAAGTTTTTTTGGGTCTTTTTCTTCAACTTATCAAAAAGCTTATCTGGTTCGCTTTATATCACAGCTTATATGTTTTTTCCGAGCTTATTGGGTTATTACTCAAATTCTTAAAGCTTATTTTGGGTCCTTGTTTAAATAAGGCAGAAAGGATACAAGAAAAAAACACAAATCCAAAATTTTCGGAAAAAGTACAATTTTAGGCGAAATATGTTTCTGGCTATTTTGGGTGAAATATGTTTCAGGCGAAACATGTAATAGGCGAAATATGCAGGTTTAAGGTTAAGCGAAATATGACAGGTTTTGTTCCGAGCAAAATATTATAGTCAAACGAAACATGACTTTGTCCGTTTTGAAACAGACAAGCAAAACATGTTTTGTCCTTACTTTGAGCGAAATATGTCGTCTATAAGCCAACCTTGAACTCAGACCGAGTCAACTCGGTAACTACCGAGTTAACCGGGTCACTCAGTCAACCAAGTCAAGAAAGAAAAGAATAAAAATGAAGAAAACCAAGACTGACTTGAATCATTACAACAAAAACAACAACAGCCTCAACAACATTAACACAAATTATCTAAACCACAACCCATTGTCACAATCATTATCAACAAATCCAACAAATCTAATCCTATAAATCCCATCGTCACATATACTCTTATAACTCCATATCCTCCATCAAATCAAATACATCTCACTTTGACTCGAATCGAAATAAATTTCAAGATCTCAGTTTCATCTCCTTTTCGTGTGTTTCAATTAATTTAAGACCCTCATAAGATCAAGAACACGAAAGGGATATGTCATCATATATCTGTCGAAAGCCAAGCACTTTCTTATCATATTCGAAAGTAAAGAAAGAATGATAACAATCATGTTATAATATTTTCTTTGTTTCGTTGGTTTACACATGAAAACACAAGTTGACACCTACCTGAGGCCCTCCAAAGGACCTTGAAGCCATGTCTTGTATGTGCCTTCGATCGTATCATAACTATGAACAAAGAAAGGGACTCGCGTACTCGTATTTCTTGGTTTATGGTTTGAACATATATAAAAGTTTATCCTTTTGTGTAGTTTTGAAGTTTGAGCACTAAAGGGAGTAATAGAAACGAGTTTTTGACTTTTGGGTATGGCTGCATTTTTTATTTTAGGAGAAGAAGTTTAGGTGGTGGCTGTTAAAATGTGTGATTAGGGTTAGGGTATGAAGAGTGATCTTAGGGATTCAGAATTTATATCCCTAATTCATGTTTGGATCCAGTTAAATGTTGTGTGAGCAGATTGGGTTATAACAAATTCATGGGCCGAGAGTTTACATAAATTCAATTAGGCCTGATTTGTGTGTTGGGCTACATATGGTGTGTTTGTTAGGCTGAGTTTGAATAGTAGATTGGGTATTAATTTGCAATGTGAGCCGAGTATAACTTGGTGTGGGCTGTGTATCTTGATGATATTAGATTGGGCCATGTACAAGAAGTATAATTGGTGATAGACCTGCATTATTATATATTGAGCCGAAATTGCTTCTGATGTACTTATTTTGAGCTCGTGTTATCAAATTAAGCTGGGTAGTAAAACAAAATGATATCGGGTAAAAGTATAGAAGACTGGGTTTTATTACTTGGACGGGCCATGCATATGTTCTATTTATTGAGCCCGATATCTGTTAATGATCACAATACACTTCAAAATTACGACAACAACACAACAAACACAATACATTATACTAAAAACGATCCTTATCAAAAATTCACCTTCACTCCTAAAGGATACTATTGAATTTTATGACTACGGGGTTCTTGTCCGATGTTACTTATTTGGGATTGAAGTAGTATTTCACGGTGCGTGTACTTATTTCGTCTTTGATTTTTTTCTTTTCTCCACAACAAAGATGACTTATTCTGGCGTATACGGTTTGTGATGAAGACTTGGATATCACTTTAAGGAATTACATTGTAGTATTCAGTGCCTCACGTAGTTGAGGGGATTTCAAGAGGTGTTGTATTTTTTATATACTTTTGGGTTAGGGTATATGGTACTTAGAGGTTTTCCTCTGCACCGTTCTTCGTCACACGGTTATATCGGGTTGTCTCCATCAGTGGTCATCAGTATTAGCCTACAGAATAGATAAGCGGATTTAGTTCGGGTTGCTCAAGAGAGATTTGTAAAGAGAGTACGATTCGACATCTTCTCACAGAGTATTGCTTATGCAATCACGGGTATATGAAGCTAAGTGAGCAGTTCCATTTTATATACGATGTACACATGTATAGGATGATTCCTCAGTTAATCATCATCCTGGAGGGAGAAATGTGTACATCCGTTACTTAGTTGATTTTTATGTTACCGTTTTGATGTTACAATTTCAACTACATAGAGGGATAAATTGCTTACACTCGGGACTTAATTAACTTTGGTGTAGCAATTCACATATGCACTTTCCTAGAGGGAGAAAAATGTATTTCCGGGTCTTAATTGATTTTGGTGCTATAGTTTCGACTTCATTAAAAGGGATAAAGTGTGTACTTCAGGTATTGGGTTGAATTCAACAAGACTGGAATGCTTCCTAAGTGAGACAATGTTGATGATATCATCCTTTCCGACATAATATCCTAAATGAGAAAGGAGGTCTTTAAGAAGACTTTTGCATTAATTCTTATCAGTCTCAGGGGTGTCTGTTTGGGAGGGAGCTGAGATGACAATTGCGAAGCAAATTCAGAAAACTTTGACATGACCATAAGTGGAAGAAAATGAAGCTTTCTCAAGACATGCATCTAATTCAGAAACTTCGAGATGACCAGAAGTGTATGAAGAAAGCTTTTGAAGACGTGTTAGGAAGTTATGAGCAGAAATCCAATCAAGGCCGAGATCATCGGTAGAGAAAACTTCTAAGTCATCCTCAGCAGTATACTATAGTATGTTCGTCTACAAGCTTAAGAAATAAAGTTGGAGTATTCAAGTAGAGTAAGGTCATTGAAGACGATCTCAAGGAATACTGGACTTCATTCTTATCGTTTTTCTTTATTTTTGCTTGTAGGGAACATTGTAACCAATTCACGTGCGAAATCATCTTGGAGGGAGATTGTTAGCCTCACTTTTTAGTGAATCTGGTGTCTTACACGTGAATTGGACTAGTCTTATACATTGCGTATCACGCAGGGGTCATTTATGTAAACTAGGAATAGTTTGGTTTTGTTTCTAGTATAAATACCCCTCATGGCTCTCCAAGAGGGGTGGTTGGTGAAATCATTTATGTAAGTCTTTGATGAGGTGTCATTTTATACACTATTTTAAGGTCATTTAACCCCCTAAATCATGCAAATATGCCTAGATTACGTGCTTAATCGTTTGTTTTCAGGTTTTTAGCACTTGGATGGCTTTTGGAGGAAATACACGTGACTTGGGCTCATTTGGAGAAGAAACGGACAAGATTACGGACCTACACCAAATCTCTTGAAGACTTTTGCAAACAGTGGCTAGAGACGGCGTCACAAGCATAAAGCGACGCCGTCGTGATCTATCTAGTGACGGCGTCAGGAATTTGGCGACGGCGTCAAGACGTGGCTGACTTAAAGAGGATCTAGAATCGTCTATGTGGCGACGGCGTCAGGATTGCAAAGCGACGCCGTCGCGTCGACATCTCTATAAATATAAATTTGTTTTTAAGGTTTTAGGGTGTAACTTTGAGATAACTTTGTATAACCCTAGGGAGACAAACCCTAGTCGTTTTAGGAGCTTTATATGTCGTTTTTAGGGCCTTACAACCCTATTTTACTACCTTGAATCCATGTTTTAGTCAAGTAAGGTTATTTATCATTAATCATTCAATATGTCTATGTGTTGTTTGATTAATTTATCTTCTTGCTTTCTTTATAACATGCGAGGCTAAACCCTCCTTTGTATTTATCTATGATTGCATGAAACTTAGGTTGTAGATCCTTTTGATGTTGCTTCTTGTTGATGAATGTGCCCATTAGGCTTTAGAAAAATAGCTTTTGTGTGTATCACTGTTGATATGTCTAGGGAAACGCGAGTAGTGTAGAAAGGATACCATCAGTAACAGTCTTCATACTACCTTACCCACTATATGGTTGATCCATCTTAAGTTATTTCACATGCATTTAATATACTCTTAGGGGCCTTGTAATAGTCTTCATACTGCCTTACTTGTGTGATGCCTTAATGGAATATTAAATAGACGGCGGGTTCGTGTAATCCGTTCATGACCTAGGAAATACTTACACAGATCATCACAAGTGTGACAAAGCAACGGATCTAGGAGAAGCAATCTGAGGAGTAGTGCATGATTAGGTAAATATATTTGCTTATCATAAAGTTATCACCAGTAGATTAGATATAAATTAGTTTAGTAATTAGTTAAACAAACCAAAATCTCAAACCATAGATTTACCTGCTTTCTATTAAATATAAAAACACAAACATAATCTTCTCTCAACCTCTAGAATTTTGTTAGATCGTGATCAAGCCTTCCCAACCTATTCCCCTAGAGAACGATAACAACCCTCGAGTCTTGCCATACAACACTGCAACGACTAGGTCCACTGCCTACGGGATTATAAAACTTCCTATGAAGTCTTCGCAACCCTCACATCAAGTTTTTAGCACCGCTGCGTGGGGAATAGTTAGGTTTGGATCATAGTTTAACTTAGTTCTACTCACTTGAATCCTTTCAAGTGAGAATTTAATTCAGTATATTATCTTTCTCGTAGTTTATCTTTTCTTTGTATTATCTGTTTTGTAAAACTGTCACCATGACACGTAGCACCGATAAGAGGTTAACAAAACCCCTCGACAAACACGAAAAAGAATTCCGAAGGCTTAGGAAAGCCGCCTGGAGTCAACAACAAAACGAATCTCTAGCTATAGATGGAAGAAACCTCTTTGATGATGAAGCATCCTCTTCCAACAACACTGGAACCAAACCGGCAACCCCTCCCAAAACCTTACATGAACATTCTCACCCCAATTCCTCTGGTTTCCAAAACCCAATCATCCTCCCAGCTGAACAGACAGGGAGAATCGTCGACTCACGCGACATCCTACTAATTCAAGGAACATGTATGTTCCAAGGATTAAGAAGCGAGGACCCGCTCCGTCATATCAAACACTACTTAAGTATCGCTGATAACATACAAGATGACGGAGAAACAAGGGATACATCTAGACTGCATTTCTTTCACTTCTCCTTAAAAGGGAAAGCATCAGCATGGTTTGATAAAATATCCTCCACCCAAATTACGGCATGGGATTAGCTCGTATCGCGATTCCTTAATTATTTCTTTCCAGCGGGACGTACCTCGTCCCTAAGAGATATGATACTCTTATTTAGACAAGGGACCGACGAATCCATCAAAAGCACTTGGATCCATTTCCAGAACCTGATCAAACAAGTCCCTCATCATGGGATACAAAAATGGCTTTTGGTTTATTCTTTCATGATAACATATCCCTGGACCACCATATGAAGCTCGATCAATTCACTCAATTCCGCTTCAACTCTCTCACTGAAGAGGAGGGGTGGAACCGAATTGAAGAATACGTCTAATACCAAGACGATATGTGGGACGACCTGTTACCATCCATGAATGTTTCTTCTATTTCAGAGGCAATGCAGCCTACATTCAGGGGGCGTCTAAAAAGGTCCTGCAACCAAATCTCCTACCTCGAAACACCTACTCGAGAGGTTGGGTTGAAAAACCCCTACCTAATTTGTGACTACTGCGGAGGATCCCGCGAGGCCGATGAATGCAGGCAGAACAACCCAGCCGAGCAAGTATACTTGTCTGGGGGAGACATATACGATGATCCTTCCCTTTTAAGGTTCTATCAGAACAATGATACCCCACCAT
>BQNB010093387.1:4637-26381 GCA_026074375.1 Tanacetum coccineum | reverse complement strand
ATATGGTTTTTAAGAGGTTTGGATTCGTTGCTATATAAAATCAATTGTTTTGTACAATATTTTTGGACGACGATCCAATTTGGGTGAGGATCCTCTCAAGTTGGTCACAACCTTGATCAGTCATTTTAGCTTTATTTTGAGATTAAATAAATAAGTGGGCTTTTGAATTTCATTTAAAAAAACTTTTATACATTTATCTTAATTCTGATTGGCCAACTTGATCTATCAAGTTACTTTCGACTTGAGAGGATCTTGATCCAACAAGTTTCGTCTCAAAAATGTTTCCTCATAAACTAATGTATTTTATTTTAGTTTACTTAGAAAATAAAATATATTTAAATTAATAATTAGTTTTTCTCTTTGATGGTCTTCTTTCAAACTAATCTCAATTCATTTATAAAATCCAAAATTCCATACTTCACCTTTTTTATTAATATGGATGGCACAAACATAAAGCAAATAATCCTTTTGTATATGTTCATTTTAAATACAAAATTGTTCAAAGTATTTATCATAACTTTTTGGCTTTTCCCAATCCCTTTCACAGCTCAAAAAATTTGGTTGGTTTTAGTCCTTGTGCATGTAACATGATGTTGCTTATAACCAAACTTATTATATATCCTTATGTTGTAGTAGTACATAAAAGATGAATTTACAACAATTGTCAAATGGTAACAATCAAACTGTTCAACATCAGATTCCTCTTCTCATGTTCATCCCGCAACACTTCAAATTTGCAACATCATCAATACTTAAATTTCAAATTAATAATGTGTGAACGTATAATTAAAACGTTCGCTATAGTACTATTATTTGTTGCAATGGTCTATTAGTTTATGTGTTTATTTGCTCTTGTTGCATTGCTCACTAGTATAAAATCTGTTTGATTTTTCAAAAGAGAAAAAGGAACAATCAATCAAAAGCATAGTAATATTTAGCGGAATTACAATGAAAAGCACTAAACAACATACATGTAAAAGCTTATTTAATTTGGTGATTAAAACTCAGAATTTGCTGCAACCTTCAAAAAGCTGCCTATGACAAATTTTCATCAGTTCATGAGTATCCCCTCTTCGTGCTAGTTCTTTCACATATTTCATGAGCGGTATAACTTGATTTCTGAATATATACAACAAAGATCAATTATCCACTAGATATGTTACATATGAAAACTATTTTAGAGCAGATAACATACCACCTCGTTTTGTTGATCTCCATGTTTATAAGCACATTTATAGGCTTTCTTCCTCAATGAAGAAATTTCTTCAAGTTCCCGCTCCATACATTTGATATTCTTTTTCAAAAGATCCAACTTTAGATTAAGTTGGCCCCTTCTAATAGTCCAAGATTTCTCTAGTTGGTTGGACACAATCTAGTACGATGGAGTAGTATATAAACATGGATTAATTGACTAGTAATATATAATACGATGGACCAACAAGTGATGAACTTTAAAGAGAAATCTTGTATCGTTGAAGAACTGATGCAGTTACCTTCAATTGCTGTTGTTTGTATCCTTTGGGAAGGGCTGGTACACCAGTGCCACCCAACGGTCTCCATTGCGAATTTCTCCTCCTAAGTTTTGTAAAACAGCTGTTGGCTCTGTGTATATTTCTCATTCCATCGTTGAGATTTCTCATGTCAATGATTGATTTTGCTTCCTCTGACCGTTTATTGTTGCCATGTTGGATCCCGTGTACATACCAGTCTCTTTCTGTTGTCAGCCAGAAGAAACCGTCAATTGATGTCATCGGTAATTCATGATTCACTGTTTTTCGTAGATCTTTTTCAACAATTTTGATATGTTGTTGCTTCCACTCCCTTCTCTTATCACAGCTCGAAAACCACATTATATCGTTGATTATGCGAATTTCATCTTTCTGTTATAGAATTCAATTATGGACAAACAAAGAGGCTCATGTCACTTATATCACATAGTTTGAAGAACAACTAGTTATTTAAAACAACCTTTACATCGTCGTTATGCTGCTTATGCACGAGTACTACTCTAGTAGTATAATTTATATGAATGATGACTAAAACGGTTTAAAAAGCACATATATGTATGAACATTACAATCCACGTATGAGAATACAAGTTTGCTGCCGAATGTTTTTATGAGAATGAGAGAGAGAGAGATCCCTAGCTATTCTTTAGGATCAAGAAACAGCATTCAGCTTGGTCTTATTAATAAATTAATATTTCCTTTGCACCCCCACGGCAAAAAAAAGTAACCCTGATAGATAATTTTTCATTCCTCGTAGAGTATAATATAATTATTACCCACAAAATTAATAAACGGATGTGCTTTTCCCTGTTGAGGATACTCAGAGAGGACGAACTTTTTGACTCGGATGTATACGGTCTCTCGTATTAATCCGAGATCTTTTGAACCAATCGTTGGGCCACAATCAAATGTACGACACCATAATGAGATTTGAACCAATTACCACTAAAAACTTACTGACTAAGTCAGTTGGTGATAATTATAATCACACAACAAAACATTATAGTTAAAAAATTATGTTAATTTTATTTGTGTTGGTTGATTTGTGTAGGTAATAGATCCACACGTTTCGTTGTTTATTTTTATTCGTTGTTGGTGATTTGTGCTAGGTATTAAATCCACACGTTTTGTGTGTATATTTTTATTTGTGTTGGTGTTTTGTGCTAGGTCACAAATTCACACGGTTCGTCTGTTTATTTTCTCATACTTCTTGTGTGGTGATTTGTGCTCGCGGTAGGTCACAGATCCACACGATTGTTAGGATACTTTGGTTTATCCTGGTCCGGGATACTTTGGGTTATCTCATATAAAAAAAGGATACTTTGGGTTATTCGAAAAAAAATACTTTGAGTTATCCCGTATAAAAAAAATTACTTTGGTTTATCGAGATTTACCAATTTATGACTTTCAAGTTTAAAGATTTGTTCGGCGGATTTCTTCAACAACTAGTGTTCGTGTGTGACGCTTATGTTGCTACATGTACGATATGGAGACTCCTTGCTGCAAATTAGTTTTTAATTAGTTTTAATGTTTCGTGTTTTCTTTTTCAGTCTCGAGCTTTCGCGATTTCGCCGCTCGGACTATGAAGGATTTCTTTAGCCAATATATAAGCCCAAGGCGTTTGTGGGTTTTAGGGTCCATTAGGTTTATTAGGGTTAGGGTTGCATTTTATACTCTAAATATAGGTGATTCAATAATAAAAGTGATACTCACGGGGTTTACAAAATTTGTAATAAGCATCAAATTTTAAAGATGGTATGCACTTTGTAATAGAGTATCAATTTTATCTAAAAATTTATTTTTGTTTTACAAATGATTTTCGAAAAATTAAGCACGTGCATACCATTTACCTTAGCCATGTAATGTGTCATTGTGTGTAGGTATTTTATGTTATCAAGTTTTACTATTTATATTTTACCGACTTTACCTAAAACAACACTAACGGGCAGTGTACCCGATCAGTTGTAGCTTCATTGGTAAGTAGGGTGTTGATCACTAAGTGCGAGAATGTTAATTCCGAATTCTACTAGTATTTTAGTTATCTTACATTAGTTCTAATCTATGTTAAACCTATGTCAAGCCTACTCCTAATTCTAACGATTGAAGGAGGTTTTCAGTCTGAGAGACTGGCACGGGTTTTGGTGGTGACTTAACCTACTTTCTCCACTCTAACACACACAAGATAATTAACAAATGATATAAGAGCGATCAAGCCTATTTTAAGGAAACTGTGCTTACCATAATTAATCCACTTAAATATAGGTTTTGTCTAGAGTGCAATGATTGTTTTACTATGTTGGTGCTTATATCATTCGCAAGGTTTAGTCGGGACTTCTTCCTAAACGTTATTCAGTAAACCTGTCACCAATTATGAATTGTCTTAAGGCATGCATCCGTCTATTAAAATCTATCTTAGGAATATAAAATGATGAAGACAATGAAAGAAAGCAGTTCATGGGTTTCACCAGAAAATATCAATGAAATATGGTTGTAAAGCTACAGTTAAATATTATAAATTATAGTGGTGTTTGTAAAGATTGGTTCTCTATATATTTCAATCCTGAAACATTTTATCAAAAACATATATACGTTATCTTTCTACCAACATGTACTTGCTAGAACTTGTAATGGAAACACCTTGTAACAAGCTAACGATCTCATCAGCTTTCCTTGTGATGTGTGTTATTTGATAAATGTGCTGCTGCTGATGGCTTAAAAATCATTAAACCAGTCCTCAATGTTTTTATGATAATTGGGTTCTATTGTCATGGATTAATGTGTGTCTTTGAGAGAATGGTTTGTTTTTATATTATAACCTGCTACTAGAATTCTGCAATGTTGTTAGCTTTCGTACGATAAATAGTTAGCGTAAGGCCATTTGGTATTCTTTCGGGTATGATGGTCTACCGGATGATTACAAAATTTGTAATTAACGTCACACCATACTAACAAAGTATTACCATTCTCTTTGAATACCCAAAAGTGGATGGTTTAAGGTAAATCTCCTTTTAAGTTTTCATTGAATTCTGATAGGATTTTTTTAAATGGGGCTTTCCATTGGGTGACTTATGAGCACCCCGAGAGGATAGTTGCTCTTGATTTGGCAGAGGAGACGTATGCTAAACTTTTGTTTCCCGAATATTATTCAATTTCTCAAGATGATTATAGGGATTTCAGATTGACGTCCTTGGGAGAGTCTTTGTGTCTTAATTGTGATTCTTTGGAGTACTAATGAAAAATACAATTAAATATGTTTAATATCATTAAAAGATGGTCTATGTATAATCTAACAAGCGTAAAAACATACTGTAAAAGATTATTGTATTCATATCTTTCTAGCTTTGATATTCATTGGCTATTGCGAAGTTTTTGATCAAAACAGATATAATTGTAAGGGAATTTTCAGAATAAAAACAAATTCTTAGTTTAAATGTAGATTCATAAATATATGAAATTCATTTGTAAGGAACACGTAAAATATACAATTTTTTCTATTTATACCATAATCACGACTCACTTGAATGCACAATAAGCAATAATATGCTATCTAAACTTGTGTATTTACATTATATCTAAAAAATGAATTAAACAAGAACTGATTTATAAGCCATGAAAAATATGTATTAAATGTTCAACCTACTGTATTCCTAAAGACATATATTTCTTTGCGATAACGTATGCAACCTTTTTTCTTTTATATTATCCATTCTAATACATATACTAGAATTATTTCTCCAAAATTTTATAATATGAAAAATAGTGCTGTCCAACGATTGGCAAAAGTTAACACAAAATCTTCTTTGGTTGTAAATGGAACTATAATAGAAATGAAACATGTTATTGAAATTTGATACATAATATGATAGTAAGATAAATTGCCACATGATAGAAAAAAAAAGTATTAAACAAGGGATGTAACAAGAGAAATCACGTCTCATAAGAAATATTCTTTTTAAAAAAGATTCATACAGATTGTCATAGCTAAAATATTCATTGGTTATAATTTATTTAAGATACTAGAACAATCTATTTTTTAATTGAAATAATTCACACTTCATATAATCCAATCGAACACATTCCATTACATCATCATGACTTGACAATCATTATAATGTGTCATTACGACATGAAATAGCCTATTAACAAAATATAGAAAGAAACAAAAAACTCAAAATAGGGATTTTAGATTGGCGCCCTTGGGAGAGTCTTTGTGTCTTATTTATGATTCTTGGGGTACTCATACGAATCTGGATATGTGGGTTATGATAGTTTATGGAGCCGAAGAAACTTGGGTTAAGTTTGCTTCCTTCCAATTTGCGACTCATGGTTGGATTGATGAGTCCCCCGTTCCTTTGTTTTGTTTAAATGACGGGAAACTCTTGTTTCAGTGTCAAATGGGATTCATTATCTATGATCTAAAACATAGTCCCTTCTCACGTATTAACTAATCTATATTTGGTGAAGCTTGCATTGTTGCTGAGAGTTTGTTTTCACCTTTCCCCCTTTAGGCCTTGCCGATAACACAATGAAGGTAATTTTTACCATATCCATATCATTTGACACTGAAACAATAGTTTCCCGTCATTTGAACAAAACAAAGGAACGAGGGACTCATCAATCCAACCATGAGTCGCAAAGCATTAGTCAAGACAATGATATGGATATGGTCCAAATTACCTTCATTGTGTTAAAGGCAAGGCTTAAAGGGGGAAAGGTGAAAACAAATTCTAAGCAACAATGCAAGCTTCACCAAATATAGAGTAGTTAATGCATGCCTTTCATAGAATAACTTTCTTTTGAGATTAACGGTAAATTTTGCAAATTTCGCGGTACATAATCTTACTTAATGAAAAAGAGAAATATAAATTTTACGATGTGTCACAAACATTCTTACACAAAATTGCAATCTTCACCTTATTTAACAGTTTTTAATTTATCAATTTGACCCCATCGACAACATGTTCCTTAATTAGATCATACATACTATATCTCCCATGATCTCTTATTCTCATGTAGTTGGTAGGTTGTCGAGTTTTAGATTCATAAAAGTTGTAAACATATGTTCATCTAAACATATTTAATACACAATATATACTTTAATTTTTAGCCGTCTTTATATAACTAAGTAAGTGGTTAATAATACTTGATGTACGAACTGAAGTTTGTCAAGTCCTGGTTAATAATCTTTTTTATATGTCCATATTAGTAAGGGGAAATAATCTTTATTAGTGTCTTTTCCCAATTCCCCTTTCACAGCTCAAAAAATTTGATTGGTTTTAGTGCTTGTGCATGTAACATGTAGTAATAAACTCTTTGCTTATAAAACATTATATTATACCAAAATTATAATAAACCAAACTTATATTATCCTTATGTTCTAGTAGTACATAAAAGATGAAGTTACAACAATTGTCAAATGGTAACATCAAAACTGTTCAACATCAGATTCTTCTTCTAATGTTCATCCTGCAACACTTAAAATTTGCAGTTTGCTCCGTTCAATCAATAAAATAAACCTAACATCATCAATACTTAAGTTTCAAATTAATAATGTGCGAACGAAGAGTTAAAATACTTGCTAGCTATGTCTCATTAGTTGTTTGCACTTGTTCTCCAAGTCATAATAGGACACCTCCTTAAGTTTACAATAAACGACACTCGACCCCTTCCTTCTTTCTCTAGTTTGACCGGTCAAAACCAACACCCCACGGGTTTGGTTTTCGTACTAACAAGTCTTTCACTTGTTAATATTTATTAATTAAATCTAACGTCTAACGTTATAATTAAAGACCGTTTAATTTTTTCGTGAAACATATTAATATAATTAATATACAATAAATATATTAATTACATTAATAAACGTATCCTCTGTGTAAACGTGTGTGCCCCCATAGGCTCACGTAATTTCTCGGACATATATTATTTAATATATGAACACATCCCAACAGCTCCCACTTGGACATGTCTCAAATAATATAATAACATTGGTAAGCGTCTAGCAACACGCCAATGCTCCTAGAAATACATGAGTGTACTTTCATAAAATCACAGTTAAATGATTTAATTATTTAAAATCCTTTTGTTTCTGATAACATGTTAAAAATGGATATGGATCAAAGTCATTCCATTATTTAACGATTCTGTTTCTCGTATATATGATTAATCTAGATTACCAAAAATCATTGAGACATATCTACCTGAGTTTTTGGGTGCGGCCACACATACATCTGATTAAACTTACGAGGGGCCCAGTGCATCTTATTTCAATCTATTAAAGAACAAATACTTTATTGACTACAAGTGCCATGTCATATGCTTCAAAATCACTTCTGAAAATAGTCCTTATTAGCTACCTTATTCAGGATAACTTAAACTTTATCAAGAATGATTATCCACACATGCAAGACCTACTTATATTATCCTTATGTTGTAGTAGTACATAAAAGATGAAGTTACAACAATTGTCAAATGGTAACAATCAAACTGTTCAATTCCTCTTCTCATGTTCATCCTGCAACACTTCAAAGTTGTAATTTGATCCGTTTCAATTAGTAAAATAAACCTAACATCATCAATACTTAAATTTCAAATTAATAATGTGTGAACGTATAATTAAAACGATCGCTATAGTACTATTATTTGTTGCAATGTCTCATTAGCTATGTGTTATTTGCACTTGTTGCAATGCTCACCTAATAATAAAATCATGTTTGATTTTCAAAAGAGAACAAGGAACAATCAATCAAAAGCATAGTAATATTTAGCGGAATTACAATGAAAAGCACTAAACAACATACATGTAAAAGCTTATTTAATTTGGTGATTAAAACTCAGAATTTGCTGCAACCTTCAAAAAGCTGCCTATGACAAATTTTCATCAGTTCATGAGTATCCCCTCTTCGTGCTAGTTCTTTCACATATTTCATGAGCGATTGGTACTCGGTATAACTTGATTTCTGAATATATACGACAAAGATCAATTATCCACTAGATATGTTACATATGAAAACTATTTTAGAGCAGATAACATACCACCTCGTTTTGTTGATCTCCATGTTTATAAGCACATTTATAGGCTTTCTTCCTTAACGAAGAAATTTCTTCAAGTTCCCCCCCCCCCATACATTTGCTATTCTTTTCAAAAGATCCAACTTTTAAGATAAAGTTGGGCCCTTCAAAGTAGTCCCCAAGAATTCTCTAGTTGTTTGGACACAATCTAGTACGATGGAGTAGTATATAAACATGTATTAATTGACTATTAATATATAATACGCTGGACCAACAAGTGATAAACTTTAAAGAGAAATCTTGTATCGTTGAGGTACTGATGCAATTACCTTCAATTGTTGTTGTTTGTATCCTTTGGGAAGGGCTGGTCTCCAATGGCAAATTCTACCTTCAAGTTTCATTAACAAGCTGTTGCTCTGTGTTATATTATCCTATTGAATCGTGAGGATTTTTATAATTTCAAGATATAATTTTGCTTCCCTAGCCCGTTTAATTGTTGCCATGTTGATCCGTGGAATACGGACTCCCCCTCTATCAACATTAAAGAAAAATAAGACGTTTGTAAAAAAACTATGATGAGGGTAAGGAAAAAAAAATTTGTCTACGGCTTATCAGTAAGTACCACACAGTTAAGCTCCTGTGCACCACCATCAATTGGCTTTTTTGGTAATAGAAGTTCTGCGTGAACCTGTTTCGAATATTCCAAGTCCATCCTCCCTTTGTTGAGCCTATTATGCCAACGTTTCTTGTCGGTACCTACATCAATCTGCAAGAAAAACAAACTTACGCAATCAATCTGAAATCGTGATGAATTAAGAGAAAATGAGATCAATCAAGCAGCTAGCTTACACGTGATGTTTGTCTGCCATACCAGTCTCTTTTTGTAATTGATTTCATTGGTAATTCATGATTCACTGTTTCTCGTAGATCTTTTTCAACATTTTTGATATGCTGTTTCTTCCACTCCCTTCTCTTATCACAGCTCGGAAACCACATTATATCGTTGTTTATGCGAATTTCATCTTTTTGTTATAGAATTCATTTATGAACGAACAAAGAGGCACGTGTCAGTCATATTGCGTAACATAGTTTGAAGAATAGCTAAATATATTCGGTTCTCATTGTAGTTTAGTTATTAATTATAACAGAAATAAAAAAACCTAGTAATAATCCTATCCTCAATCTTTACATCGTCGTTATGCACGAGTACTCATCTAGTATAATTTATATGAATGATGACTAAAACAGTTTAAAAAGCACATATATGTATGAGCATTACAATCTAGGTATGTACACTTACCTTGCACTTATCAATTTCTTGAATGAGAATAGGAAAATGACGTGTTGAAGGATATGGGGTTTGAATTGTAGATCTCAGAAAAACTGAGAACTGATATAGGTTTTCGGCAAAAATCCCTGTTTATTGTTGACCTGCTGCTTTGGAGAATACGAGCGATCATTATAGACACATTAAGATGTTCAAGCGTTTTTATTATTTGACATCTCCTTGGTTCTTGCCATCTGATTAGTAATTCATAAAATAAGATCATTAATTTATGTATGTAACATATAATGCTTCTTTCTTTGAGATCTTATAGGTTGACACTAACCGCGATTTCGGGAAACTGTTGTGTTTATCAATGAGATAATGTGAATACAAGTTTGGTTGCCTAATGTTTTTATGAGAGTGAGAGAGAGATCCCTAGCTATTCTTTAGGATCAAGAAATGTGATGCAGTTACCTTCAATTGCTGTTGTTTGTATCCTTTGGGAAGGGCTGGTCTCCATTGCGAATTTATCCTCCAAGTTTTGTTAACAGCTGTTGGCTCTGTGTATATTTCTATTCTATCGTTGAGATTTCTAATTTCATGATAGAATTTTGCTTCCTCTGACCGTTTATTGTTGCCATGTTGGATCCCGTGTACATACCAGTCTCTTTCTGTTGTCAGCCAGAAGAAACCGTCAATTGATGTCATCGGTAATTCATGATTCACTGTTTTTCGTAGATCTTTTTCAACAATTTTGATATGTTGTTGCTTCCACTCCCTTCTCTTATCACAGCTCGAAAACCACATTATATCGTTGATTATGCGAATTTCATCTTTCTGTTATAGAATTCAATTATGGACAAACAAAGAGGCTCATGTCACTTATATCACATAGTTTGAAGAACAGCTAGTTATTTAAAACAACCTTTACATCGTCGTTATGCTGCTTATGCACGAGTACTACTCTAGTAGTATAATTTATATGAATGATGACTAAAACGGTTTAAAAAGCACATATATGTATGAACATTACAATCCACGTATGAGAATACAAGTTTGCTGCCGAATGTTTTTATGAGAATGAGAGAGAGAGAGAGATCCCTAGCTATTCTTTAGGATCAAGAAACAGCATTCAGCTTGGTCTTATTAATAAATTAATATTTCCTTGCACCCCACGGCAAAAAAGTCAACCCAGCTAGCTAATGTTCATTCCTCGTAGAGTATAATATAATTATTACCCACAAAATTAATAAACAGATGTGCTTTTCCCTGTTGAGGATACTCAGAGAGGACGAACTTTTTGACTCGGATGTATACGGTCTCACCGGATTAATCCCGAGACCTTTTTGAACCATTCGTTGGCCACCCTCAAATGTACGCACCTAATGAGATTTGAACCCTTACCACTAAAAACCTTACGACTAAGTCATTTGGTGATAATTATAATCACCCACAAAACAAATAGTAAAAAAATTATGTTTAATTTTATTTGTGTTGGTGATTTGTGCTAGGTCATAGATCCACACGATCGTCTGTTTATTTTTATTCGTGTTGGTGATTTGTGCTAGGTCATAAATCCACACGATTGTGTGTATATTTTTATTTGTGTTGGTGATTTGTGCTAGGTCACAAATCCACACGATCGTCTATTTATTTTCTTTGTGTTGGTGATTTGTGCTAGGTCACAGATCCACACGATTGTTAGGATACTTTGATTTATCCTGTTTTGGGATACTTTGGGTTATCTCATATAAAAAAAGATACTTTGGGTTATCCCGTATGAAAAAAATTACTTTGGTTTATCCAAATTTACCAATTTGCGACTTTCAAGTTTGAAGATTTGTTCAGCGGATTTCTTCAACAACTAAAATATTTGTTAGGCGGATTTCTTCAAAACTAGTTTTGTTGTGCTGTGACGCTTCTGTTGTCTTGTCGATATGGAGACTCCTTGATGCAAATTAGTTTTTAATTTGTTTTAATGTTTCGTGTTTTCTTTTTCAGTCTCGGTAGATTTCGCGATTTTCACCGGGCTGGAACTATGAAGCATTATTACCAATAAATAAGCCCAAGCTCGATTTGTGGGTTTAGGGTCCATTAGGTTATTAGGGTTAGGGTTGCATTTATACTCTATAAATAGTGATCGATAATAAAGTTATACTCACGGGGTTTACAAAATTTGTAATAAGCATCAAATTTTGAAGATGTTATGCACTTTGTAATAGAGTATCAATTTTATCTAAAAAATTATTTTTGTTTTACAAATGATTTTCAAAAAAATTTATGCACGTGCAACATTTACCTTAGCCATGTAATTTGTTCGTTGTTTTGTGTAGGTATTTTAGGTTATCAGTTTTACTTTTTCTATTTTTCCGATTTAGCTAAACAATCACTAACGGGCAGTGTATCCGATCAGTTGTAGCCTTCATTTCGTGTAAGTAGGGTAGGATTGTCGATCACTTAAGTGCCTTGAGAATGTTAATTCTGAATTCTACTAGTATTTTAGTTATCTTACATTAGTTCTAATCTATGTTAAACCTATGTCAAGCCTACTCCTAATTCTAACGATTGAAGGAGGTTTTCAGTCTGAGAGACTGGCACGGGTTTTGGTGGTGACTTAACCTACTTTCTCCACTCTAACACACGCAAGATAATTAACAAGTGATATAAGAGCGATCAAGCCTATTTTAAGGAAACTGTGCTAACTATGATTAATCCAATTAAATATAGGTTTTGTCTAAAGTGCAATGATTGTTTTACTATGTTGGTGCTTATATCATTCGCAAGGTTTAGTCCGGGGACTCTTCTAAACTGTTATTCAGTAAACCTGTCACAATTACTGAATGTGTCATTAAGCATGCATCCGTCAATTATAATCTATCTTAGGAATCTAATAATGATGAAGACAATCAAAGAAAGCAGTCCTTGGTTTCCACCAGAAATCATCCATGAAATATTGTTGAAAGCTACAGTTAAATCATTATTACAATGTAAGTGTGTTTGTAAAGATTGGTTCTCTTTAATTTCCAATCCTGATTTTATCAAAAAACATTATACGTTATCTTCTACCAACATAGAACATGATAGACTTGTATGGAACACTTGTAAACAAGCAAACGATCTCATTAGCTTTCCTCTTGATGATGTGTTATTTGATAAATGTGCTGCTGCTGATGAGCTTAAAAATCCATTCAACCAGTCTCAATGTTTTATGTTTAATTGGGTCTTGTCATGGTATTAATGTGTGTCGTTGCTGAGAATGGTTTGGTTATTTATACCTGCGACTAGAATATGCATTGTGTTAGCTTTTCGTATCGATTAAATAGTTAGGTAAGGCAGATGGTATTCTTCGGGTATGAGAGTTTTTTTACCGCAAGATTACAAAATTGTTTGAAATAACGGTCCACCACTACTAACAAAGTCTTCCTATTACTCTTTGAGAACCCAAAAGTGGAAGTGTATAAGGTAATTCCTTTTAAGTTTTCATTGATTCTGATAGGGATTTTTTTAAATGGGGCTTTTCCATTTGAGTGACTTTAGAGCACCCGACGAGGATAGTTGCTCATGATTTGGCTAGAGGAGACTTTGCTAAACTTTTGTTTCCCGGCGATTATTATTCAATTTCTCAGATGATTATAGGGATTTAGTTGACGTCCTTGGGGAGAGTCTTTGTGTCTTAATTGTGATTCTTAGGGGTACTCATAAGAATCTGATCATTTGAGTTATGACAGTTTTATGGGCCGGAAGTAACTTGGGTTAAGTTTGTTCCTTCCAATTTGCGACTCATTGTTTGGGATTGATAAGTCCCCCGTTCCTTTATTTTGTTCATATGACAGGGAAACTCTTGTTTTCAGTGTCACAATCGGGATTCAATTATCTATGATCTAAAAACTTAGTCCCGTTCACGTATTAACTACTCTATATTTGGTGATTTGAAGCTTGCATTGTTGTGAGAGTTTAGTTTTCACCTTTCCCCTTTAGTCCTTGCGATACACACAATGAAGTTAAATTTTACCATACCTATCATTGTCTTTTTATTTAATTTTACTCTTGATATGTCGATTTTATGGTTACAATTGTCACATCTAGCGATTTTTGTATCAGCAGTGTCAAGGACAATGATATGGATATGTAATCAATTACCTTCATTGTGTTATTTAAAGGCAAGGCTTAAAGGGGGGGAAAAGGTGGAAAACAAATTCTAAGCAACAATGCAAGCTTACCCAAATATAGATTAGTTTAATGCTGCCTTTTATAGAATAACTCCCCCCTTCTTTTTGAATTAACTGGTAAATTTTGCAAATTTCGCGGTACATAATCTTACTTAATGAAAAAGAGAAATATAAATTTTACGATGTGTCACAAACATTCTTACACAAAATTGCAATCTTCACCTTATTTAACAGTTTTTAATTTATCAATTTGACCCCATCGACAACATGTTCCTTAATTAGATCATACATACTATATCTCCCATGATCTCTTATTCTCATGTAGTTGGTAGGTTGTCGAGTTTTAGATTCATAAAAGTTGTAAACATATGTTCATCTAAACATATTTAATACACAATATATACTTTAATTTTTAGCTGTCAATATATTCTTTGTCCCATTTGTGATAGGGGGTTGAATCTACGAGACATATATTTTTTAGTTGTTGTTTAGTTAGACAAATTGCGCGCAAAATTTGTTCTTGGTGGGAGATCGAATATTCGGACGTTAACTCCTTCACTGAATGGATCAACTGGATGGCCTCTTTACGTCTTCAGTCTAAAGTTAAGATGATGATCCAAGGTGTCTTTTTTGTGGTTTGGTGGCGTGTGTGGTCTTATCGAAACAAACTTCTATTCGAGGAGAAGAAACCTTCAAAGGCGATTATTTTTGATGATGTTGTTTCCATATCTTTTTATTGGTGTAAGTCTAGATGTAAAATCATTCGTCTGTTGGGTGATTGGCTTATAAGTCCTTCTTTGATTTCTTGTAATTCTAGCTTCGTGAATGTTTCTTATTAAATCGCCATGTTCAAAAAAAAAAAAAAAGTGGTTAATACTTGATGTACCAACTGAAGTTTGTCAAATCATGGTTAATAAAGTTACCCAAGTCATTTGTAAACCCACGTAACAGGCAAAACAAAAGCAAATAATAATCTTTTTTATATGTCCATATTAGTATGGGGAAACAATCTTTTTGGCTTTTCCTAATCCCTTTCACAGCTCAAAAAATTTGATTGGTTTTAGTGCTTGTGTATGTCACATGTAGTAATATACTCTTTGCTTATAAAACATTATATTATACCAAAATTATAATAAACCAAACTTATATTATCCTTATGTGGTAGTAGTACATAAAAGATGAAGTTACAACAATTGTCAAATGGTAACAATCAAACTGTTCAACATCAGATTCTTCTTCTAATGTTCATCCTGCAACACTTAAAATTTGCAGTTTGCTCCGTTTCAATCAGTAAAATAAACCTAACATCATCAATACTTAAGTTTCAAATTAATAATGTGCGAACGAAGAGTTAAAATACTTGCTAGCTATGTCTCATTAGTTGTTTGCACTTGTTTCAGTACTCGATTTCATTAACCGCCTACCTAGTACTAGAATAAAAATCATGTTTCAATTTTTTTTTTTAAAAACGGAACAATAAATCAAATAGGCATGCTTTATTATTTAGCCGAAAATTACATTGAAAACACTTAAAAACAATAATGTAAACGTTTATTTAATTTGGTGATTATAAATCAGATGCTGCAACCTTCAAAAAGCTGCATATGACAAACTTTCATCAGTTCATCAGTATCCCCTCTTCGTGCTAGTTCTTTCACGTATGTTATAAGCCATTGGTACTCGGTATAACTTGATTTCTGAATATGTACATCAAAGATTAGTTAACATGGTTACCATAAATATTTTTTAGGGCTAATAGCATGAAAATGTATCTTACTTGTCACTTTTATAATTATGTGTAGCCAATATTTTTTTTTTCTAGATCTATGTAACATATTCTGGATTCGGTCTTCTTGATGTATCATGTGATAAGTTGGTGTGTATTATCTGACGATTAAACCCGTAATTTATACGCAAATTTAACCGGAAGAGGAGTAAATCGGACAAATAATACACAACACTAATCATACGATACACCAAAAAGATTGAAATTTAAAAGTATGCTACATAGATCTTCTTGGAAAATTAATTAGTTACACCTAACTATAAAAAAATGAGAAGTTAGATACATTTTGGTGAAATTATTCCCAAAAAATTTATCATCCACTAGATATGTTACAAATGAAAACTAGTTTAGGGAAGATAATATACCACCTCATTTTGTTGCTCTCCATGTTTGTAAGCACATTTATAGGCTTTCTTCCTCAATGAAGAAATTTTTTCAAGTTCCCGCTCCATACGTTTGATATTCTTTTTCAAAAGATCCAATATTTGCATAGTTGGCCCCTTTCTATAGTCCAAGATTTCTCTAGTTGGCTTGGACAACACAGTCTTGTAGGATCGAGTAGTATATAACCTGGATTAATTTGACTGTAATATATAATACGATGGACAACAAGTGATGAACTTTAAGAGAAATCTTGTATCGTTTGAAGAAAACTGAGGCATTTACCTTCCTATTTGCTGTTGGTTGTATCCTTGGGAAGGGTGGTCTCATTGCGAATTTCTCCTACAAGTTTTGTTAACAGCTGTTGGCTCGTGTACTATTTCTTTGCTATCGTTGGTTTCTAATTTCATGAATAGAATTTGCTTCCTCTAACGTTTATTGTTGCCTATGTGGGATCCCGTGTACATGACAGTCTTCTTTTCTGTTGTCAGCCAGAAGAAACCGTCAATTGATGTCATCGGTAATTCATGATTCACTGTTTTTCGTAGATCTTTTTCAACATTTTTGATATGTTGTTGCTTCCACTCCCTTCTCTTATCACAGCTCGAAAACCACATTATATCGTTGCTTATGCGAATTTCATCTTTCTGTTATAGAATTCAATTATGGACAAACAAAGAGGCACATGTCACTTATATCACATAGTTTGAAGAACAGCTAGTTATTTAAAACAACCTTTACATCGTCGTTATGCTGCTTATGCACGAGTACTACTCTAGTAGTATAATTTATATGAATGATGACTAAAACGGTTTAAAAAGCACATATATGTATGAACATTACAATCCACGTATGTACACTAATTACCTTGCACTTATCAATATCTTGAATGATACTAGACTCAGAAAAACTGAGAACTTGATATAGCTTTTCGGCGATATCCTTTTTGACGTGCTGCCTTGGAGAAGCGATATTATACACATCAAGTTGTTGAGCTTTTTTATTATTTGACATCTCCTTTGGTTCTTCCATCTGATTCTGTAATACATAAATTAGATCATTATTTATGTATGTAACATATAATATAATGCTTCTTTCTTTGAGATCTTATATATAGGTTGATCACACTAACCGCGATTTTGGAAAACTATGTTTATCAATGAGATAATGAGAATACAAGTTTGCTGCCGAATGTTTTTATGAGAATGAGAGAGAGAGAGAGATCCCTAGCTATTCTTTAGGATCAAGAAACAGCATTCAGCTTGGTTTATTAATAAATTAATATTTCCTTGCACCCCACGGCAAGAAAGTCAACCCAGCTAGCTAATGTTCATTCCTCGTAGAGTATAATATAATTATTACCCACAAAATTAATAAACGGATGTGCTTTTCCCTGTTGAGGATACTCAGAGAGGACGAACTTTTTGACTCGGATGTATACGGTCTCACCGGATTAATCCCGAGACCTTTTTGAACCATTCGTTGGCCACCCTCAAATGTACGCACCTAATGAGATTTGAACCCTTACCACTAAAAACCTTACGACTAAGTCATTTGGTGATAATTATAATCACCCACAAAACAAATAGTAATAATTACCCCATGGATCATCTAAAAAAATTATTTTTACATTACCATTTGTCTTATGCATGTCCGCGAGTTGTAAACCCCATCGGTTAAGGTGAAACATGCATGATGGATTGGTTAAACATGTCTAGTCGGGTAAATATCTAGGGATGGGTCTAGTTGGTCACGCATTTACTATATATTGTCTATAAAGGTGTTACGGGTGAAAATGTTTTTTTAACTTTTTTACATTTTTCATATTTTACTAAAGAAAATAAGAAAAAAATAACAAAACCCTATCTAGACTAGGACCCAACGCAAATAAACCTAAGTCATTTAGACCGATGTTTTTAGACGACCCATCTAGACCAGGGACGGAACCAGGGGGTTCTCGCGGGTGCCAGTGAACCCCGTGGATTTTTCTATGTAGTGTTAATTTTTGAAAAAAACACCTATTTTTCTAAATGCACCCGCTCCATCAAAATGTGTTTTTAGTATTATTTAGTTAGTATACTTACTAATAAAAAAATAAACGTAAAATTGAGTGAAAGCCCAATATGACAATGTAAAATGAAGCTCATTACAACTGATTTACGTAATCACATGGGCAATGATTATTTTCACGATGCTTTAACTGGCGCTATAGAGAAATAAGAACTTATTAATGTTATAAATGAGGGTGTACGTAAGCGTTTTTTTTTCTATGTAACATCATAGGATCCCTTATTATAAGGTAATATGTTAATTTATTTATCGTATTAATGAATTCTTCATTTCCATTTAAATTTTAAATCTATTATATTACGGTTCAAGAAATTTTGTACACCCGACCATATTTGGTCCTGATTTCGTCTCTAATCTAGACCCAAACTAGTTTAGACCCAAACCCTTTTAGACCCGTACTTTTAAACAATTTATCTTAATCATATGAAAGAAAAAATTAAGGCAGCCCTCAAATATAAATAAAAGAACTAAAGAAGAAGTAAAGGTTGAAACCTTTATGGGAGAAATCGTATGAATGGTATATGATAACGAATGTCGGATGTGTTTGAAATAGAATATTTAGAATGCAGATTAATGCAGCCCTCAATTTTAGGTATTTATATTATAGATTGTATTTTGAGGCCCTTTGAGCCATATGCAATTAGTCACTCCATACAAACCCAAATTAGGCCCAGAGGTTTATAGCCCCGTCGGGTGTTCAAAACCAAACTGAACCGAGTTAAATATTCAATTTTTCGGTTTGAAAATAGTTTTAGCACTCTAAACCAAAAATCGAACCGAAAACCAAATTTATATAAATATAAAAAATAAAAATAAAAAACACTTTTTAATCTTGAAATGATTTTTTTCTTCTAAAAAATCTATAATTAAATTTAAAAAAAATATAAATGATGTGATTCGGGTCAACCCGGAAACCGAGCCGAATTCATATTCGGTTCTCGGTTCGGTTAAATAATTTGAATTCGGTTCGATTCGACTTTCTGTATTACCCAAAAAAATTAACCGAAGAACCCGATAACTGAACCAATGAACACCCCCAACCCCTCCCTTCTTTTCTAACTTCTCTAATGAAGTATTATGTAAAATTATTGACGGTTCATGTCTTTATTATTCTAAAAAAATAGTAGTAGTTGTAGTAGCGACAAGGACTCGCAATTGGCTATCACTTGTGAGTACGAGCTCAGAGCAGTAGGAGCTGTGTTGTTTTATAAAAGTGTTTGATAACGTAGCTATATGTATTAGTGATCATTAAATGTTGAATGACATAAAGCTAAATATGCTAACGCTAAACGCTACTTGAAGTAGTGTTTCAAGTTCAACAATAGGCATAATGCTTCTTGTCAAATGAGCTTTCAATTTCAAAAGCATAGTAATATTTAAAAGATGAAGAGTTTGTCGATTTCATGAAGCGGAATTACAATGAAAAGCACTTAACATACATGTAAAAGCTTATTTAATTTGGTGATTACAAATCAGAATTTGCTGCAACCTTCAAAAAGCTGCATATGACAAACTTTTATCAGTTAATCAGTATCCCCTCTTCGTGCTAGTTCTTTCACATGTGTCATGAGCGATTGGTACTCGGTGTAACTTGATTTCTGAATATATACAACAAAAGTTAGTTATCAAGTCTAGATACGTTACATATGAAAAATATTTTAAAGCAGATGACATACCGCCTCATTTTGTTGCGCTCCATGTTTATAAGCACATTTATAGGCTTTCTTCCTCAACGAGGAAATCTTTTCAAGTTCCCGCTCCATAGATTTGATATTCTTTCTCAAAAGATCCAACTTGTGAATAAGTTGGCCCTTTCTAATACTACGAGCTTTCTCTACTTGGCTTAACACAATCTAGTACGATGGGGAAGTATACAAACATGGATTAATTGACTAGTAATATAAAATACGATGGACCAACAAGTGACCGAACTTTAAAGAGCTATATATAGACCCAATTACCTTCAGTTGACGTTGTTTGTATCCTTTGTCAATGTTTCGTCTCCATGGGTAATACATCTCCCAAGGGTCGTCATCAGGTTCTTGTGGCTCTGTGTGTATTTCTATTATTGTATCGTTGACATTTCTAATTTCGTGATATAATTTTGCTTCATCTGCCCGTTTATTGTTGCCATGTTGGACCCTGTGTACGAGGCTCTCCATCTTTCAACATAAAGATGAAACGAATAATTTTTAGAAACTATGACGAGGGTAAGGAAAAACAAGAATTTGTCTACGGCTTATAAATATATAAACAAAATTTGATATCAAATGAAATACATTACAAATATAAATCCAACTATATCCATGTTGTTCAAAAACATATGTGCACGTTTCACTTTCTCTCTCAAATTCATTAGAACATATGAGTACCCTTGCAAGAACATATATGCAAGCCTTTCGATAACATATGTGTAACCTTCTAAGAACATACGTGCACGATGGCGCTTTCTCGCCAAATTCATAATAACATATATGCACGTCTTCTAAAAACATATGTGCACGCTTTCAAAAATTATGTATATGTTCAATGACCATGTCAACTTCATAACTAAAGCACCTACCAACCAAAAACCTGTATCGAAACAAGAAAAAAATAATTAATCATATTAGCAATACAATCCATCAACAAAAACTACACTATTAAGTGTTAACTAAATATTCTAAAACAACACCAACAATCATATCAGTTTACGTAAACCAATTACACGTGAAATCCTTTAAAAGATAAAATTTGTGTCGAACACTCGAACTTTGATTTCTGGTTATTAGAGTTTTAAACAATAAAAAGATCCAAAAACTAAACTATGCACCTTTTCGCTAGGAGTATCGTTCGACTTAGATTATACAAAAAAGTCTTTTCTCCATCAAAATTTATCAAGCTTTTAAAATATCATGACCCACTTTATAGTTTATATCTTCGGCCAAATAAAACAGTTCATAACTATTAAATAAAAGAAAAAAGCAGACCAACTTAAGTAAATCATAGAGTTAATAGAGAAAACATCTCATTATAACAATATACAATCAATGAATAAAGATAAAGAAACATTTATATATAACAAAAGTTCACTCACATTCTCCTGATCCAGATCTCGTAAAAGCTTTATCCCACAAAAGGTCCTCTTAGTATCCATATAATTATCACAAGTATTTGTTGTAGACTGCCGTTACAAACAAAAAATGTGGCAATCAAATCTCGTTTTGCGAAAACGATGCAATTCTAATAAAGATGGACGAAGTTATGGATGCAATCCGTGAATCGTGGTGTTGGCGGCTAGGTTTTTTTTGTGTGAGGAAAAGAGAGACCACGATAATTGATAATTGGCTTAATCTCGAAAAATTACCTTATGATACTAATAAATTTCAAAGAATTGATCTTAATTACAATTAAACCTTATAAGAAAGGGAAGAAAGGAGATCAGTATATTTGGGGTTTTTGTTGGAGGCGGTTGAGGGCAAGGTGAAAAAGAAAGGCGACTGAAAATAGATACTTGCCCTAATTGGAGAGGATATGAGGCAGTTTTTTAAATTATAAATTCCCTTAATACCCTTTG
>BQNB010093386.1:0-26381 GCA_026074375.1 Tanacetum coccineum | reverse complement strand
AAATATTATGCTTAGTGAAGGATTGTGTCACACCAAATGACATTCTAAGCGGAGATGCATTTCATGAAATCATTCCTTTTCATTACCTGTATATAGTCATATTATCTTTACCCTAAAAAACATATAGTCATATTATATCTGGATAGGGATACCTAATCGGCTAATCCAAAGAGTGCATGGCCGCTCTATTGTAGGAGGAAGGAGGCATGATGTAAAGCCTCCTTCTTGCCATTAGGTAGTCAAATTATATACCACACGTAGCGGTTTGTTTTCATATCTAGACCTATTAAGAGGAGCAAAAAGGTATTATGTAAATTAACATAGTAAGATCTAAATTGAACAAAGATACGTTCCTTAAGATGAACTAACACATACTTGCATGGCCTTCATCACAGACAACATCAATAGCGTAGCGGTCCTTTTGATCAACCACGATTTAAGGGTCTGCTCCCAACTCAACCAACAGTTTCACCATACGACTGTCATTTTTCATTGAACCTACACCACCCCCTCCTTCTTGATGCTCGAACCGGCCCTCTGCCATACCTTGTTGACACTCTGAATCATCTTCTTGCATCATACCACCATGATTGCATCCCTGGTCACCACCCCATTTATCATGCCCTTTCTTGGTCTCGTTTCCTTACTCAAAAAAATCGCCATTTTCCCCTCTATATGTTTTCCCAAACATCCTACCAATACTAAACTATATGTGTACAGGTGTGTGTTTTTTCGGTTTTTATTTACCGATGGTAACACGTACCCCACGTACGTGGCAATGATGGAATGCAATTGGTAACCGGGACATTATACTACGACCCAAAAAAACACGGGTCGAGCCAGTTTTTGCATTCAATGCATTTAAGGCAGCAATCTTGCCACGTTGACCCAACATCGAATTTATTTACTGATGGTAACACGTACCCTACGTACATGGCAATGATGGAATATAATGGGTAACCGGGACATTATACTACGACCCAAAAAAACAAGGGTCGGGCCGTTTTTTGCATTCAACGCATTTAAGGCAGCAATCCAGCCATGTTTACCTAACATCGCAAATATAAGGATTAGCAACGTGATTGTACAGGAGGCTCAGGTAGGCAAACAACCGAAGACAGAGGACGCACCCGCCATGGCTGCAAACGCAATACGTTGCCATGCCAAGCTGTGGATAATCTCGTCTTTTTCGGTAGCCTTTCAGATTCATCATAGCCTTTCACAAATTCTCATGAAATAGAAACTGATCAAAAATGCACCATGGCCGCGACACATAACGTGCCTTATATCCAAGGCTCAGATTATACATAGCCTTTCATAATCGATATCACCACAATTCTTATGAAATAGAAAGTGATCGAAAATGCAGCATGGCTGCGAGTTTAAAAAACTCGCCCTCCCACAATGCATATACACAATGTCACGTTATCCAAGTCATTCAAGCTGATGACAGCCAATCACAATAGCTATCACCATGATTCTTATTGCACCCCTTTCACACAGAACGTGCCTTATATCCAAGGCTGAGATTATACATAGACGTTCAAAATCGATATCACCAAAATTATACCTTCTATATTAAAACGCAAAAACGTAATCCTGAGGCTGCATTAAATGCACAAACCGGCCCGACCCATTTTCTTTGGGTCGTAGAATAATGTCCCGGTTAACCATGTCACGTACGTGGCATACCTTTATATTAAAAGGAAGGATTACTGCCTTAAATGCAATGAATGCACGAACCAGGCCAACATGGGTTTTTTAAAAGAGACTTCGAGCCGCCATGGCTGCAAACACGTTTTCGTGCTGCCCCGCTAAGATACGACTTAATTTCAACCTGTTGGCTTGTTTTTAAGCCTATGAGCCTATCGCCATCGTCACACACCCGTCACTATCGTCGTACGTCATGGATAAGGAGCGGTGACATCGAAGGAGCATAAGCCAAAAGTATAAGCAAGTGGGAACCATAAATCGTGATTCTAAGCAGTAACAACAACAATCTGGGCATCAATATCAAATCTTAGTGGTATCTAATCAAAAAACACTTTTAATCACAAATAAAGGCAAACAATCCTTTTTAGAAACATAATGAAATCAAGCACTAAAACATATACCTTCTTTACTTCAAGCTTAATAAGGCCCAAAAATAGTCACCAAAATTATCAGCAACGAAACACTCAATAATAATTCCACTACCAAAACCATCATCACCAAACAAACCCTGGCTCATCTCTTATTACAGTAACAAAGAAAAGATCGCAATCAAAACCGACTCCATTAGATTTCAACTTAGCGACAAAAGAGCAGGCCATAGGTTTTAAAACCGTCAGAAGCAAAGATGAACCATATTATCATCTATGAATTCTGATTTAGAGATCTATGAGATCTGATTTAGAGAGAAAGCAAGAAAGATCGAGAGAGGTGTATGTTGGGATTCGTTATAAGAGAGAGAGAAGAGGTGTACAGGTGTGTGTGTTTTTGGTTTTTATTTACTGATGGCAACACGTATGCCAGGTACGTGGCATGGTTAACCAGGACATTATACTACGACCCAAAGAAAACGGGTCGGGCCGGTTTGTGCATTCAATGCATTCAATGCAGCCTTGAGATTACGTTCCTGCGTTTTAATATAAAAGATATAATTGTTGAAAAGAGATTTTACCCAATTGTTGAAAAGTTGAAACTTGAAAATCTATTTTATGCAAACTTGAAAAGTTGAAAATGATTTAGGAAACTTTGGGAAAACTAATGGCTAGAATAATACATATCTTCTACTGGAATCTATACTATCTATACTACATTATAAAGAGTTTAGCATCGTTTCTTGAAAATGTAGGAATGTAGTTGAAACTATTATATTCTATACTCCTTATAAAAGAGATTTTACCCAATTGTTGAGAAGTTGAAACTTGAAAATCTATTTTATGCAAACTTGAAAAGTTGAAAATGATTTAGGAAACTTTGGGAAAACTAATGGCTAGAATAATACATATCTTCTGCTGGAATCTATACTACATTATAAAGAGTTTTATAATTTCGGTTGAAAAATGGAAGGTCTTTAATAATTTCGGTAGGAAAAGGAATGTGTTGGTTGTCATACACATACCATGGATAATTTTGGTTGGAAAAATGGATGGTTTTTAATAATTTCGGTAGGAAAAGGAAGGTGTTGGTTGTCATACACACACCATGGTTGTCCATTACTACAACTTAAACTCCTAATTCAATGCTTTATTCTAATGCTGAAAACTAATTACTAATGTTTGACAATTCTAATGATGGAATGTTTGACAATTCTAATGACGAAATGTTTGACAATTCTGGAAATATTTAATGAATACCAAAAATATACACCGCTGGCACATCCTATATAAACAATCATATTCTTCTCAATATCAGCTTCATCCCATTCACACTTTTCTGCTTTCGTTTTGGTTCTCAGTTTTAGATACCATGGTATGCGTATCATCGTATATCACTTCTACCATGTTTTCATACTAATTTATTCATGTTTTGTAGGTTGGTACAGTGGCTACGATTGAATCCTAAAAACGGTATGCCTCCTTTTCTCAAAACCTTAATGATGAAAGTGTGTTATACTTTTTAGATTGTGTATACATATGTTGGTTTCTTTGCAGCCTTGCAGGTTGGTACAGTGGCAACGAGTGAATCCTAATAATGATAATACTACCTCTACTGGCTCTTCTTCTTCGAATGAGAATTATGTTGTTAAATGTGGTATGTTTTTATTTGATTTATGTAGATTGAGGTGGTCATTTATTAGTATTTAGATTGATTTTTTAAGTTTTACTTTCAGTTTCACTAAATGTTTTTATATGTTGTTTCATACATGTTAAAACTTTTGCTATAGTTGAATTATCGCATGTTACAACGGTTTGCAATTACATTTTGATCGTTTCAACGTTCTATTTTGAACGTTATACGAAATATTTACCACAATATCGCATATCGTTAATTATCTGCCGCTAGAAATTTCCGGTGCTATACACGGGTACTCGTCTAGTTATAACCTATAAGTCTAGTGTGGTGTTATACATATATTAAATTTATTTAAAAATTTTAGTTTAGTATACAAACATATAAAAATTTGTCCGTGTTTAATATGTTGTAATTGTGCACGGGTTTTACATATATGTATTAATATTGATTTATATTTTGTAAATTTTTTTGTTCGATGAAAGATTTAATCAAAGGTTATAAATAGTGTGAGGCGTGGCGACATGGCGTTTTTAAGGCGTGACGTAAGACGGAAAAAAATATTCATAGATTTATAGATTTATATCATATTTTATAATAATATGAGTGATAAATATTATTAAATTCAAGCCTCAATCCAAAATATTAGTAAATCCAAGTCGAAATCTCAAATATTAGAAAATCCTCTAAACACTTCAAAAAAACTCGCCACGCCTTACGCCTTTGCCGGTCTGGTCCGTCTTTTCACGCCTCAACTCACGTCACGCCTAGAGTCGACGCCTTTGTCTATTTCGTAACGTAGACGTCGCGCCTCGCGCCTTGACGTCGCATGGCGTCCCTTTTAGAGCACGGGGTATGGTCTCAAGCTGTGCGAAAAAGTGGTGCCACATCACCCCTTTTCTTCAATAACACCAAAACACCTCATAACACCAAAAACACTCTCCCTAGTCAACACCACAATTGTTGGTGTTATGGGGACCCCACTTTTCAGACTTTTTTTATTCTTTTATATAAAAAAAACTTATATAAATAGTCGCAATATTGTGTATATTGATCCATATCGAGTTTAGAGTAATACTCGTAAAAATCGGGAGAATTCATATTGTTGTGTATATAAGAAAGTAGTGTGTGAAAAATTATAAAGTTTTATGGGGTTTTTATATAGTTAAAGTGGGTAAAAATGAACAAAAACATCAAAAATGGCTAGTTTTTTTTTTTAAATAGTCATCCAACAGCTGGATTTAAAAAAATTAAAAGTATAAAACACGAAAACGCGAGACACGGTACGGCGTCGTCTGGCGTTTTCGCGTCGCGTTTTCCTGGACCGTTTGGGCTGGGCATCCCTGCGCCGGACGTGAAAACGCCACCCGGGGTGTGGTTTTCGCGTTTTCGGGTGGTGTTTTCGCCCACGGCTTGAGCCATGGCACACTGTACCCTGTGCTCTTAGAACCCGGATTTAACTTTGTTTAACTGATATGAATGTAGAGGTTGATGTACATCAATGCTACACAATTTGCGAGTTTAACATCTAGAAAGTCTAATTTATATTTTGTTGTTTAAATTTAACTATTGATATGATAGTGTACACAATCTGCGAGTTTAATAGCAAATGATTAAAATATAAAGTTATTTAAATTTAGCTGTTGATATGATATTGTTATGAAGTTAAAATATAAAGTTTTTTAAAAATGTTTTTTCAGATATCCTTATATAAAATTTAAATTTAACTATTGATAAAGTTTTATTAATTACCTATTGTATTATTAAGTTTTTGTTTTCATACATTTGACACATATATTTTAGTGGTTTTTTTTCTTCTAAACGTTTTTTTCAATTTTGACTAAAATTGGCCAATCAGACCGAACGATTTTGACCACGTGTCAAAATCAAGCGACCTGGTACATTATTTTCGCATAAGTGCAATTTCGCTAAAAACACTCCGAAATGATGTAATTCTTTTATTATATAAAAGATTGATTGTCTATAAATAGAGGCTAATGACATTAGTTTTCTTCTAACTTTTGAATTAAAATTTGGTATCTTTGTATTAGAATAGTGTGTTTGTACCTTGAATTCGATTTTGTATTTTGTTTGATAATTTGAATAAATCTTCCGCTCCAAGTGGGTTTGGGTTTTGTAGCTCGTAATTGTAATGGACAAGTGTTAATATCAGGAGCTAAGTCCGAATGCTACCCGCACTCTCCTTTAGAGGTTGAAGCTAAAGCTATATGGTGGGCTACTATACATGCTCGAAGTAGATGTTACTCTAATGTGGTTTTCGAAACAGATTCTCTATCTTTAGTCAACGCACTTCGTAACCAGTCTATACCCTTACAAATCGCGACCTTGTTTTCGGATATTCTATCAAACTATAACTCTTGATTTGGGTCAGAAAGAAAATAGTTATTATCAGGGACAACAATGGTTTGCTTCGAGGCGGCTAATGGTAGTCGTACGGACCCTGAATACAAAGCTCGCCTGTTCCGGCCCCTAATCGTAGAAGGCATGTACCGAGGTCCAAGCATGACGAACTCCCAGCAGAATCAAGGGTAAAAGCCATAAATTACCAATGTACTTTCCAAAATTTCCCGACTTGAACCATTTACTTTTTTATTAACACCGAAACCCACGTACTTTCAAATTTTTAACCGACTTGAACCAAACGTTTGTACCGTTAGTTATTATGTGGCAACGTTAGTCCATTTAGCTAACTATCGCTTTGCATCGTTAGTCCTTTAACAATAACAGTTCTTTATATGATTTTTTACGTTTTCGTCCGTTTTTTTACGATTTTGTCTTGTTTTTACGTTTCGTCTGTTTTTTTTGTGTTTTCCCCCGTTTTTTTATGTTTTTTTACGTTTTTTACGTTTCTGTCCTCTTTTTTGCGTTTTCGCCCGTTTTTTTCGTTTTCGCCCGTTTTTTACGTTTTCGTCCTCTTTTTTACGTTTTCGTCCTTTTTTTACGATTTCGTTTGTTTTTTACGTCTTCGCCTATTTTTTGCGTTTTCACCCGTTTTTTACGTTTTCGCCTGATTTTTAGGTTTTCGTCCTCTTTTTTACGTTTTCGTCTGTTTTTTTACGATTTCGTCTGGTTTTTACGTCTTCGTTCGTTTTTTAAGTTTTCGTCTGGTTTTTAAAAATTTCGTTTGTTTTTATGTTTTCGTCCGTTTTTTTACGTTTTCTTCAATTTTTTTTACGTTTTCCTTTGTTTTTTTACGTTTTCGTACGATTTCAGCCGTGTTCGTACGATTTCGTATGTTATTTTGCGTTTTTTTACGTTTTCGTACGATTTAAAAAAATGAACGAAGATTTAAAAAAACGCGCGAAAGCGTAAAAGAACAAACAAAAACGTAAAAATCAGACAAAATCGTAAAAAAACGGACGAAAACGTAAGAAAATGTACGAAAGTGTAAGAAACCAGACAAAAACGTAAATAACGGGCGAAAACTTAAAAAACGGGTGAAAACGCAAAAAAACAGACGAAAACGTAAAAAACCAAACGAAATCGAAAAAAACGGACGAAAGCGTAAAAAAGATGACGAAAACGTAAAAATTGTATAAACAAAATCATATAAAGAACTATTATTGTTAAAGGACTAACGATGCAAAGCGATCGTTAGCTAAATGGACTAACGTTGCCACATCTTTTATATAATAAAAGAATTACATCATTTCAGAGTTTTCTATCAGATTAAATCTTATGTGAAAATAAATTGGACCAATCAGAATGCTTGATTTTGCCACATAGGCAAAATCGTGCGATCTGATTGGTCAATAAAAAGTCAAAATTGAATTAATTTGGTCAAAATTGAAAAAAATTGGTGGAGAAATTTGATAGAGAAAAAAAACACATAAAAATATATGTGTCAAATTTGTGAAAACAAAAACTTAAAAAAAGTGGGAGATAATTAATAAAACTATAGTATTTTAAATTTTAAATAAAATCAATATGGAGTTAAAAGTGTTAAATTTAAAATTTAACAAGTTTTATTAAACTTTAAAAAACTAAACCAAATCACCCTAAACTTTAAACCTTAGACTTTATAATTTAAAATACAACAAACGTAAAACAATTTCTTACTTCCAAACAAAGATTTAACATTATCTAATCACATCTCAAATCTAACCCGAAAGTTATTGGTAGATTTTTCAATGTGGACCGTGAAATCATTTTGTAACACCGAAGCAGAGGCAAAAATAAACATCGAGGTTCAACCCCTTGAACCCCCCTCCGACACCGGCTACCTAAAAGGGTTGTTTCGCTGGATTAGTTGGCTCACAATGTCAAGTCAAAAAACAGGTAAATAAAAAGAAAAAAAATTAGTAATCATCCTAAAATTCATATACTACGTAATATATAAAAGATTTAATGAATCAATTTATCTTCTTATATTTCGATAAAACTCTATAACATAAACTGTATAAAACAGAAAAAATATATATATTAGTTTAAAAAAAAACAAAAGTGTCCTAATGCCCCGTGCAGCACGGCAATAAAACTAGTAATAACTAACTGTACAAACATTTGAACAAGTCGTTTAAAAATTAGAAATTACGTAGTGTTACGGTGTATAATACAAAAAGTAAAGGGATCAAGTCAGAATTTTGTAAAAGTTAAGTTGAATTGATGGCTTTTTTACCCCTAAATCTACAATATTCAAACTAGGGGTTGAAATGGGTTTTAGCATTGGATGTTGTTAAGACCATCCTCGCTATGTGATGCCATTTGATGACATTGATCGAGTCAGTGTAGGTGTGTCTGGTTTGGAAACCACTAAGGAATTTAGTCAGCGTGGTTTATAGCAAGTCATTCAAAGTTCATTGCTGAATTAATTTGGTACAATAATCCCGAAAAAAAAATGAGAATAGTGTATAAGTATCTTAGTTAAGCGTTAGATCACTTTAGCGTTACAAATTAGCCGTATATATACAACAAAAGCATTATAACAATTTCCATAACTTTATTTATGTATCAATATCTATAAATGCAGTCCCGGCCTACACTTACGCTGAATATGAAAGGAGATAAACATTGTAAGCGTATTCTATATATTGTTCTCCATATAATAAAGCTGTGAGATAGACTGAACTGTGAAGAAATCAAATAGCACACTCACACTCACAACTTACTGTGATGGAAGAAAACTATCTGAAAAGCTTGTTATATTCAATAAAACAAAGGACTATAAATAGCCTTACACAACTGCAAATTAATCAACAGAAAAGAACGTGGTACATACACTATAAGACTAAAAATACTATTACACTCACTCTCCTAAAGATACCGTTACATACTAACTAATCCACAACCTCCTCACGTAGCATATCCAAGGAGAATGGGTCAAACTATACCAATAATAAATTATTTGAAAAGACATAAAACAAGCAGACTTGAAGAACCCAATAGGTTTCCCAGCCATGCAATACGTGAACACTCGACATATAAACGATAATCCAACATACACGCCCCTTAAATCTGTTTTAATTTGCTCTTTCACATGAGCGTTCAGACCTTTTTTTTTTTTTTTTTTTTTTTTTTCTTAATCTCAGTTTTTTTTTTTTTTTTTTTTTTTTTTTGTTTTTTTTATTTTTTTTATATTTTTTTTTTTCTTAATCCGACACCCGACCTCCACCTCGGTCCACACCAATTACTAGCTCAGCCGCCTTTATTGTTCACAACACTTGTAACATCTACCATGGCATCCCTTTGGACACGTTCCCTACCATTCTCGACCCCACACGGACCCCCGTCCACTTCCCCGGCCACGCAATAGTCACTCGTTTGAACTACCAACGCCATAATGTTAACCAGCACCCGACTATTGTTTGTCACCACACAGAACCCGTTTGATCATAACACTTCTGTGACACGAGAGCATTATACCACCGATCAAGAAAACAAAGCCACCCGCTTCTACCGTTTTCTTTCACCCGCCAAACAAATCGAATCAAAGCTACCTGCTTTCCCGAACCCCCCCCCCCCCCCCCCCCCCCCCCCCCCCCCCACCCCCCCCCCCCCCCCCTAAAACCCCCCCACTGTTCCCGTTCCTATTGAATTTATATTTTTTTTTATTTATTCCGCGACCCTTAATCTCCCCATTATCCCGTAAACCCTACAACCGTGCCGTCGGATTTGATCATAACCGCTGCGTACTCGTGTTAATTAATTGGTTAATTAGATCGTAAAACCCAACAATTTGACTAGTCTTCAATCAGGGACAACAATGGTTTGCTTCGAGGCGGCTAATGGTAGTCGTACGGACCCTGAATACAAAGCTCGCCTATTCCGGCCCCTATGGTTTGCTTCGAGGCGGCTAATCGTTGAAGGCCTGTGCCGAGGTCCAAGCATGACGAACTACCAGCAGAATCAACATATTCAAAATAGGGTTGAAATGGGTTAGCATTGTAAGTTATTAAGACCATATCACTTGGTGATGCCATTTGATGACATGGATCAAGTGTGTGTAGGTGGTGTCTGTTTGGAAACCACTAAAGAAATTTGTCTGCGTGCTTTAGCAAGCCATTCAAAGAGTTCATTGCTGAAGTAATTTGGCATATGCTACATAATCCGAAAATGAGATAGTGTAGTTAAGTATCCAGTTAAGCAGTAGTACTTTATGTGTTTCAAATTAGCAGTATATATACAACAAAAGCATTATAACAATTTCCATAACTTACCAACGGGCATTTGGTCCAATGGTATGGAGGTTTTACCCTCCTAGGCAAGGTCTCATATTCGAGTCTTGTCTAGGGCGATAGGGTTTTCCTCCCGCGTGTGTAAAGGGAAGGGTGTCATTGCCTTCTGGGCTGGACCCAACCTGGTTGTGTGGGCTCGCTACGCCTTTTGGGCTAGGGGCCATGTAGCCACAAATTGCCGTTCCAAAAAAAAACAATTTCCATAACTTTATTTTATGTATCAATATCTATAAATGCAGTTCCAGCCTACACTTACGCTGAATATGAAAGGAGATAAACATTGTAAGCGTATTCTATATATTGTTCTCCATATAATAAAGCTGTGAGATAGACTGAACTGAATCATGATATCCTCAACGTGATAATTCCTGTGAAACGTCGGCCTAGACTTTGGATCTGTGACAATGCATGCCAATGCCACATGACAAACACGCAGAATTTCCTTTTCAATTAGCCTGTCTGTTGGGTAAGAGAGACGTTGGTCCAATATATTTTCCAACATTGTACCATGACTGGTAGAAGAGTTGAGGTATGTAAGAAGCTCTCCGGGATGTTTCCCTCCAATTGTTTCAAGTGCCACCACTCCAAAGCTATACACGTCACGTTTTTCGCTCACAATCATGCTATATGCAAGTTCTAAATGATCACATACCAATAAGAACGTTAGCAAGGTTTTAGCTGCTAATAGAAAGACATAATCTTAAGAAGCGTGAGCGTGTGTGTAGTAGAAATAATTACCTGGAGCAATGTATCCCAAAGTTCCTGTTATCACTGTTTGGTTGGACGAATCAGGGTCAAGCAATCTGGCTGCTCCAAAGTCAGCAACAAATCCTTCCATTTCCGAGTTTAGAAGAATGTTGTTGCTTGATATGTCTCTATGAACGATAGGCGGATTGCAATCGTGATGCATGTAAGCTAAAGCATGGGCTACATCTTTGATTATGTTCACCCTCTTCATCCAATCCACTTCAACGGCCAATTCATTGTCACTCAAAGCACAAAATAGGCTCCCTTTTTCCATGTATTCATATACAAGGAAGTTGCATTTGTTATGCAAACAGAACCCATAGAGTTTCACAATGCTCTTGTGCCTTAGGTTTGTTAATACTCGGACCTCGTTCTTGAAGCTCTGGTCGAATGCTGGTTGCTTAGCTTCATACCTATGAAGTTTTTTCAAAGCAAATGTTTGACCGCTAGGCAGTTTTGCTTCATAAACACTACCATAGCCACCAGTTCCAATGCGGTATTTGCGGTCAAAACCCTCTGTAGCTTTTATGAAGTCTTCATATGCAATCCTTCCATCATAATTCATTATCGTGCACACATCTCCATGTTTTGTAATTTCAGGCTGTATTATCTTTATGGTAGCCTTTTTACGACTGAAAAAGAAATACACAACCACTAAGAAGCAAAGTCCAACGATAATGGGAAGAAAAACGGTCAAAATGGGGACGGGTTTTTTTCTTCGCTTATGTTCATTAGTTTCTGAGTGTCCCCTTGTAGGATTATCGGATGACCAACCCGTTTCTCCATTAAGATGATTCTGAGACTGATTTAAAAACAATAAATATGGGAAGTCGCTATGATTAAGTGCTTTTCCAACAAAATGATTACCACTAATGTCTAAGTATTCTAAGTATCTGCAATCACGTACACTTGTGATAGCACCAGTCATCAGATTCCAAGAAAGGTTTAGATTTAAAAGAGAACAGGGATTAGCTAGTGACACGTTACCCGACAACTGGTTCGATGAAAAATCAAGGTAAGAAGGATATGAGAGCTTCCCGAATTCTGGATGAATGGCACCCACAAGACGATTATGATGAAGGTCTAAATGTCCCAACTTCATCATATATGCTATATCTAGGGGAATGGAGCCACTGATGCAGTTCATGGCAAGGTTTAAATATTGCAGTTGGCTGAGGTTGCCAAAACTTGACGGAATTGGACCATCAAGATTGTTGTCGCTCAAGTCAAGAAAATTGAGATTGGCCATGGATCCAAAAGATTGCGGGATGAGATCTGTAAAGTTGTTTCGACTAAGATTCAGATAATATAAATTTCTCAAACCCGCAATCTGAGCTGGGAGAATGCCGGTTAAATTGTTATTAGAAAGATCAAGGTTTTCCAAACGGGTGAGATTGGCAAAAGAAACAGGTAATTTACCTGTGAGATAGTTATTAGAAAGATCAAGGTTTTCCAAACGGGTGAGATTGGCGAACGAGAAAGTTAACTTACCTGTGAGATTGTTATTAGAGAGATCAAGGTATTTCAAATGGGTGAGATTGGCAAACGAGAGAGGTAATTTACCCGTGAGTTGATTACCAGAAAGGGAAAGATATGTTAAATCTGATAGCAAACCAATCTGCTCCGGGATGCTTCCTTCAAGATTGCAGTTATGAATATAAAGCTCCTCAAGGTTTGGAAATGAAGCCAAGTCTAGACTTCCCAGGTCGCCTAGATCTTCATTATCACCACCGGGAATGTATATTATAATTACACTTCCTGCTTTATTGCAAATGATTGTATACCAAGTACAATGATCTGAAGAAACATTTCTATCGTTAAACCAATTCGTTGAAAGCAAAGCTTTTCCTTCTAATGATTTGTTAAAATTATTAGCAGACGCTTTACCTAACACGAAAACGAGCATCATAAACACATAACTGACATAAGTGAAATTGTGCATATGAACAGTAAGATTTTTGGAGGATGTAGGGCACATTATTAATGCTCGCTTGATCCTCAAAAATCAAAAGTAAGTACTCAAAAGTTATCATATGATATATTTTTTGTAATGATCATGTATATGTGCATACACAAAACCTTCTAACATTTCAAGTCAATGGCAAAGAGTAAACAATAGTCGATACCAAGTCTTTGTCGATAAATTCTAACCCATCATATGGGTTGGGCTGTAATGATCAAGTATATATGCTAATGAGAACACGTTGGTCAATACCAAACGAGACAGTCAATAAACGTTAGTGTCATCTTTCGTTCACATGCTTTGACCACATTGCATAATGATCAAGTATATATACAAGTGATTAATTTTCGTATAATAGCCTTTTTATCTATATGTCCTTTGTCTTACCGAGTGTATGACTGACTTGTTTACTAAATTAAGTGGTTTATGTTAATGTCTTTTAATTTGCTTCTCAATTGAAAGAGGGAGGCATTTGTGTGTCTACCAATTTAGAGAGAAGAATGACTTTGGGCCCACATTCATCCCAATTAAGAGGCAATAAAGGAAAAGTAAACACTTTCAAGGTATGTTTGGCGACACGTAGCAGTAGCAGTAAGAGTAGCAGTAAGCATGAGCAGTTAGCAGGATTAGTAAGCAGTAGCTGTTTGTTTAAAAAGGTGTTTGGTAACGTAGCTGTAATTAAAAAGTGTAAAATTACAAAAAAGGGCATATAACCTAATTAAAGAAATTATAAATTTTATATTTGAGGGCATAAATGTAATTTTATAACAAACTGCTTGGAGTAGTTCTGAGAAGCATTTGAGATTGGAGCGGTTAAACAATATTCAAACGCTTGTTGAGGCGTTGTCAAACAAGTATTTCATCTCAAATGCTTACCGTTTACCGCTTGTCGCTCCTAAATGCTCCAAAATGCTGGTTGCCAAACACAGCGGAGCTTGATTTACCACTCACTAACTTAAAAAGTGGTTGAATTCGGTTTTATAATTAACAAGTCTAACGGATAAGCTTTGAAAACTTAGTTAGAAACAAAATGGGTTAAAAAAATGAACCGGACACGAAGCCAATATTTAATACAGTAACTCGAGATGCACAATTAAGTATGATGACTAAAGTGATACAAATGAACAAGTATGTTGTTCATTTATGCAAGCTATAAGAGCAGAAGGTGCAGTCACGCACCCCCACGTTAAGTCTACGTGGCCTGCTTGTTTGGTCACATTAATGCACCCTCCAATCATGTTGGGTTGGTTGGGGTTGGCCTACTTGTTGGTGTTGGGAAGTGTTCACATCATATACACATATATATACAAACTAGAAGCACGTGAGCCTATATATATAATACATAAAAATGTATATATTTTAAAAGTTCTAACGATAATACTTAACGGTCGTTGATTAGTTCGTTTACGAATAATTAACCGTCAGTCTCTTATTTAATATGTAAATGTATATAATAATTAAACAAGTCAAAAAGTCAAACTCGAAAGGGGGGCCTGGTGACACTATAGGGGCTGGTTTTCAAAATGGGAGGGGGGGTTAAGGAAAAGTTTAAGGTAACTTATTCCTTAAGCCAATGTGTTGCCTTAGTTTCACATGATACATGGTTTAGGAATTCATTTTTCTTCATCTCATTCCTTCTTTCTCTCCTCTTTGAGCCGATCCAAACATCCCCATTTGTAAGGGATTTTCGTTTCGTTTGTTAAGTAATCAAGAACACGAGTCTTGATTATCGTAAAGGCTTGAACTAGCATTCAAGTGGTATTGTTTAACGTGTAGTGTGGATACACGTAGAGGTTACTTCCTTTAGTAACTCGTTTTGGGTTTCGTACGTCTCAAAGAACACACGTGCGTGTTCAATTAGCTTCGTTGTTCGTTTGCTTAATTGCTAAAAGGTACGCAAACTCATTTTACTTTTATGTTAATTACATATGCTATATGTGATCGTTATCCGTTGCGTAACTCGTGTAATATTATGTATAATATTAGATAACTAATTCCAACGGTAGAATCATGATAACGCCTTAATTGTACATATTTTCGGCGGCATTATTGTATATATTATTAGCATTTCTCGTGAAATTTCGATACTTAATGGCATAAAATATGTGCAGGTCCACTTGAAGATTGTTCGAGCCAAGAAAGTAGAAGATACAAGTGTTTAAGTCAATAAAAAGCCGAGCTAAATAAAGAAAACGAAAATAAGTCCAAGAACAAAGGCAAGGCGGCGGTTTTGCAACTAAGTGCGCCGCACTTCTGCCCCAAAAGTCAAAGATAGTCAAAAGCATTGTGCGCCGTACTTTCCCAGCTTGTGCAGTGTACTTATACAAGCATTTATGAAACTTTGACGCCAAATACCAGAAGTACACCGCAAAATTTAAAAAGTGCGCCGCACTTTACCCCTGCTTAGCCTATAAATAGATGCCATGTCTCAGCCATTTTGTAATCAACTCACAACAACAAACACCGCAGTTTGTGGGACATTTTCGTATTATAGAACCATAATTTTCAAGAAAAAAGTTTCATGGTTCTGTTTTACCTGGTATGATTCCGATACGTTTGAATATATATAGTTTTTGTGTTGACATATCGATAAGTTGTCACGGTAATTTTTAGCTCCAGGCGGGACATGAACTGTGAGTAGTTTGATTATCGGCGTTAGATACTTCTACACTAAGCCCTATTATTATTTACTCTTGGATATGCTACTAATAGTTTTAATTGATGAAGTAGCATTCTTGATTGTCGCCTTTGACTAGAGTGGTTCAATCTACTTTTTGTATGATGATTTAACTCCTGTGCTTATCGTACTTAAGTATTTGCACATACTTATAGCAAGCTTATGGCTTATGTGGCTTTCGGCTTATGGTTCATAAGCTCACTTTTAGTAGTACTACATTTGTGAACGAAAGGGGTTTTATTTATTTTTATTGTTGTTATTTTAGTACACTTTGTACTAAAAAGAATTAGCCATAAGCTTGCATTCCTTACTGAACCACTTGCAAGCAAGCAAGCAAGCTTATAAAAGTTCATAAACACCACATGAACCATTTGCATCAGTTGTGGCTTGCATTCCTTACTGAACTTTTTTATAGCAAGCAAGCTTATAAAAAGTTTATAAAAACCACATGAACTATTTGCTTCAGTTGCATTCCTTACTGAACTTTTTTATAGCAAGCAAGCTTATAAAAAGTTTATAAAAACCACATGAACTATTTGCTTCAGTTGCATTCCTTACTGAACTTTTTTATAGCAACCATTTGCACATACTTATAGCAAGCTTATGGCTTATGTGGCTTTCGGCTTATGGTTCATAAGCTCACTTTTATATAGCAAACTTTTCGTGACAAAGTTAACTGATCGGTTCTTTGTTTGCTTTCACAGGGTTAGAGAGCGGAAAGAAGCGGAAGAAAGTTTCACACTTACGCTGGAACTGAGATTATTCTTCTTTATAAAGTTGCACGCTGGAACTGAGATTGTTCTTCTTTATAAAGTTGCATTTGAAAGTAAAAGATGTTGAAAGCCAGAAAGAAGCAAGCCAAATAGGTTCTGCATATGTGGTAGTTCCTTTCCCCTAAGTTTTAATATTTATATGTACATTCACACCTTTTGTCCCTTAAAAAGGCTTTGCTATTTGTTTACAGTATTTAGCTAAGGTACATGACAATTTTATGCTTAAACACTTACTAATATAATAATCTAACGATTTTAGACGCTAATAGCAATGTGCTTGCGCACAATGCCAAACACCCTGCTGACTGGCTTATGCACCATTTAATTTTTTTTACATATATACGATAATGTTTAAATTACTAATACTGTTGTGAAAACAAAAAAAATAATGTTGTTTCAGCTAGGGTCAAGGTTCATGAGTTGAGGGGCAAATCAAAGGCGGATTTGTTTGCACAGCTGAAGGATTTGAAAGCTAAACTTGCTCTTCTTTGTGTTGCTAAGGTTACTAATGGTGCTCCAAACAAGCTCTCCAAGATGTATGTATTCTCCTTTTCTTTTTTTCATTTTATATTGATCAAGGCTTTTGTCTATCACATTTACAACTAAATAATACATATTTTAATTCTTTAAGTATTCCGGAATTTGATAGGTTAGAAATGTAATTTATTTTATGTGGATTTAGAAATGTTACATTTTAAGATTTACAATTGGGTTAGGAGGTGTTTGTTGCCGCTTTTATGTGGCCTTATGAGCTTATCTAATTTCGGCTTATAGAGTGAGTTTATGTGGTTTTTGGCTTATACATCATAAGTTTAATTTTTATGGTCATTTTTAAAACTTTCGGTGTTATATTATACGGTTGTTATGATATGTAAACTTAATAAGCCGAAAGGCTTCAACATGAGCATACAAAAATTGAGCTTCTGAAACATAAGACCAAAACTAAATAAGCTTCAAAATAAACAATTTATACATGGTGTGTTGTGTATTTATTAAAAGCGTTCGTTTTAAGACACATGAATTGGTATGTTAGGGTAACTGATTTGAAGCAACATTTTAACAAAGAAAAAACTACGACGGGTTAGTTGTTATACCCTTACCAACAGTGGTGAAGCAATTATTAAGAGATTAGCAGAATGTGTTTTGTTTTGTGAGATCCGGAATGTACGTAATGCAAATTCTTTTAGCTTATGATCCAAACTCTAAATGATCATAAGTTTCTGAGAATAGCCCTTGGTTTATGTTTGATAGTTGATAAATGTGTTCAGTTTTACCAAGTGAATTTTTACTTATACAGGCACATCCGTCAAAATCCACACTGTCTAGATTGACGCTTTTTTACGCAGATTAGTTTACAGAGCTGTGACCCATTTAATGCGCAAACAAAATATAAGTGTTAACATACCAAGATTTACAGAAATATATGTTTTACTACCTGATCTTTTTAGCTTCTTGGTATTTAATCCTTTTATGTTATTACGTATATAAACTTTTGCAACAAGAAAATGGATTCCATTTGTTATTAATTTTTGTTAGTGAATTTATTACAGGTTATGAGATTATTAAGTTGGTGTAATTTTTTGGTTTTTGTGGTGGCAGATGAACGTCGAAATGCTACAGAAGATGGCGGGTGTGGTTAGCACCATTAAGAAGGGTGGGGGCTCACACGATGTTATATGGATCTGATGTTAGCAAGCAAAGCGCCGTGACGAACAAGTAAGAGGCTTTTACTGCACGTGTGATATGGAAATATGTCAGGGGTTGTAGTCGCTTTGATCGCAAATGCATGCTATGATGTCCATGGCATTTTATTTTTAAAGTTGTATTTGTAAAGATTGTATTGTTATCTTCTTTAGAATGTGGAATTAAACTAAGCTTTTCATGCTTTCATAAAAAAATATGGTATACAAGAGTATGTAATTGTTGATTCATAATGACAGTCCGAGTAACTCATTTCAAAAAAGCAAAAAATCAGATGCCCTTTTGGGTGATATGGTTCTGTTTAGTTTGTTTCTTAAGTTGATAACGATGCCTTAGTAGTTTTTAATATTCTATTGAATTGACAATGATCAATGTTTATCTGATCTTTGTGTAGGTTGGTGGGAGTACTTGGTCATCTTCACTGTATTCTGTCGTAGCATTGGCGGCAGTGGTTATATAGGTAGCAGAAACTGCAGACCCTACTATTGAGGTGCACACTATTTTCTCATTCTCTGCAGATAATTGTTCACTGATGAAAAATAGGAAATGGAACCTCTTGGTTATTATTGTATGTTCAGTAACCAAGCCTTCATAAGATCTGCATGATATTTGCACGAATAGGGAGATCTTTACTAGAATTAATATTGTCAGCGGAAAATAGTCATGCCTTTCGCTTGGATAAGTTATTTTCGTATATGAAATGTTTTTTTTCACACTAATATGGATTTAATGAAGCGTAGCATTTAGAAGAAGTGTTAACAGAAGGCGTTGAGATGCAATCTAAGTATCTTTTTCCACGGCTATTACACAAATTCTTTATTTTTTTAAGCCAACACAAAATTTTCTAATATTGTTCACTTTTTTTTACAGATTTATCTTGAGGAGACCAGAAGTATCTAATATGTAGAGTGGCAAAACAAGATCAAGTTCTATTATACAGGTTTGTGTGCAAAGAAATTTACTTTAAATTGATCATTTTGAGTGTGAAATAGTAGCAGTAATGTTATTTGCTTTGATAATATAAAGTGATCTATTAGAAAATGTTATACAAGAGTTGAAGAAAGGTGCTTCAGCCATGACTACATTTGTAGTAGCAATGGGTTAATGGGTCATAACGGGTTCGTAGTTTTATTGGACATGCTAAAAGGGAGTTTGGGATTGTTTATATAATCTGTGCTTATTGCAAGACGATACATCAGATAACAGGATCTGCTTATCTGATACATCAGAATTCTCACTTCATTTACATAGCATGTCTATTTGGATTAACGAGCCAATATCCGTTTTGTTATATGTTATTTTCTACTGAATGATTTGAGCAGATGTGCTAATAACAAGCCATTTGCTCTTACTTTTCAGGTTTCAAACCAAAAGGCCAGTTGAGATCTTAAAGGAGAAGAACTTTATGCAACTATGATCACTCATACATTCGTCTTACAAAAAAATAAGTTATGCATTGCATACTCATTTTTTAATGTACCATGATAGTATGAATCAAGTTAATCTCATTGCACATTTTCGGTTTATATTTTAGCTTAAATGTGACTAGAAAAGTATAAACCGTATCGGCTCGTGCTTGGATGTATCAGACAACGTCCCGCGGTCAAACGCGCAGGCTTAAACCTTGTTTAATACAGTAACTCGAGATGCACAATTAAGTATGATGACTAAAGTGATACAAATGAACAAGTACGTAGTTCATTTATGCAAAGCTATAAGAGCAGAAGGTGCAGTTTAACGCACCCCCACGTTAAGCCTACGTGGCCCAGCTTGTTTGGTCACATTAATGCAAACCCTCCAATCATGTTGGGTTGGATTGGGTTTTGGCCTACTTGTAATGTTGTGGGAAGTGTTTCACATCATACAGATATATATACAAACTAGAAAGGATCATCACGTATACATATAGTACACTACTTTACTCAGTAAATAATAATACAAAAAAAGTGTATATATTTTGAAAGTTCTAACCCTAATACTTACGTCTTGAATATTTCGTTTTACGAATAATAAACCGTCAGTCTCTTATTAAATAATGTAAATGTATATAAAATTAAACATTCAAAAATCAAAACTCGAAAGGGGGGGCCTGGTGACACTATAGGGGCTGGTTTTCAAAATGGGAGGGGGGGGTTAAGGAAAAGTTTAAGGTAACTTATTCCTTAAGCCAATGTGTTGCCTTAGTTTCACATGATACATATGGTTTAGGAATTCATTTTCTTCATCTCAATTCTTTCTTTCACTCCTCTATGAGCAGCCGATCCAAACATCCCCATCTGTAAGGAATTTTCGTTTCGTTTTTTAAGTAATCAAGAACACGAGTCTTGATTATCGTAAAGGCTTGAACTAGCATTCAAGTGGTATTGTTAACGTGTAGTGTGGATACACGTAGAGGTTACTTCCTTTAGTAACTCGTTTTGGGTTTCGTACGTCTCAAAGAACACACGTGCGTGTTCAATTAGCTTCGTTGTTCGTTTGCTTATTTGCTAAAAGGTACGCAAACTCATTTTACTTTTATGTTAATTACATATGCTATATGTGATCGTTATCCGTTGCGTAACTCGTGTAATATTATGTATAATATTAGATAACTAATTCTAACGGTAGAATCCTGATAACGCCTTAATTATACATATTTTCGGCGGCATTATTGTATATATTATTAGCATTTCTCGTGAAATTTCGATACTTAATGGCATAAAATATGTGCAGATTCACTTGAAGATTGTTCGAGCCAAGAAAGTAGAAGATACAAGTGTTTACGTCAATAAAAAAGCCGACCTAAATAAAGATAACGAAAATAAGTCCAAGAACAAAGGCAAGGCGGCGGTTTTGCAACTAAGTGCGCCGCACTTCTGCCCCAAAAGTCAAAGATAGTCAAAAGCATTGTGCGCCGTACTTTCCCATCTTGTGCAGTGTACGTTATACAAGCATTTATTGAAATTTTGACGCCAAAAACCAAAGTACACCACAAGATTTAAAAAGTGCGCACGCACTTTAACCCCTCTTACCTATAAATAGATGCCATGTCTCAGCCATTTTGTAATCAACTCACAACAACAAATCATCAATCTCTTATCTCTTTAGTCACGAATTTTCTAAAAGAACTCAAAAGAAGTCGGGTATATTTGGGTCGAGTATAAGGGTTATATAGTTTTGGTTATGTGTAATCGGGTTACTTGTGACACTTTGTGTAATCCGTAATCTAGTCGAATCTCGTGTGACAACTGACAATTTTCATATTTTTAGTTTTTGCGATTTTGCGTACTATTTTTACTTTTTGCGTTTTGTGTGATTTAATTACGTGCAATCCGTGAAGTTAACCCGCGTATTAACTGAAAAACAATCATGTAACGCGTTCCGGCTTTTGAATAAGCGAATTCTCTTTTCGTACTAACATGTTTCGACTTAAAAAACGGACATATCGCGTTTTTAATTTTTACGAGTTACGTAAATACTTGATAGTTCATTTGATGCATGCATGTGTTACCTCCAAAATAAGTATCTAAATCCTTCCTTAGTGATAATCAAAATTGAAATTTAAAATATTTTTGGTCCCTCTTTGTGCTCTTGTTCGTCCGCCACCAAGCACACACAACACCTCACCAATTTTTTTGCTAGGTTGTCCTATACCAGTACTAGTCCTAGCCCCCCAAAATCTTTAGTCATTTTGTCCCTTAACAAAATTGAACCCCACATCACATTGAATTCCATTTCATTGTGTAAGAATAAATTGAGACAACTTGGGTTCCCATTCATCATCAAGTAAAATTTTTGAGCTCCTGATGTTGCAATGTATGACACTAAAATCTCGTCCAGGATTATAATGGATGTAACTCAGTGCCTTCGCAACACCGACGCATATCTTCAACCTTTGCATCCATGTGAGGGTCTGGTCACTTAGATATGTTTTGAGACTTTGTTTGGCCTCCTTCTTGTATATGATCATCTTATTGTCCACATCTTCATAAAAACACAACGATTACAAACCCAAGGCCTGTAAACACCCAACCGTCTTCTAACCGGTGATGAAAACTCACCTTCATTACAAACCCGAGGCAAGTCGTATGTTTGCTAAAATTCAAAAAAGTATATGGGAACAACTATAAGAGTAAGTTTGCAACTGGTAAGCATCGAATGTGATTGTAAATTGTTGCTTAGTTGCTTTTTTCCCAATCTTGGTTTTGGGAAGTACGTAAAAGCTACCTTTACCAGAAACGTAAATGTTTCGAGTCAACTTAACATTACTAACAACTTTACAGATAGTATTCAAGCAACCAACGTGTTAGATATGAGTAAAAGACTCGGTCACCCCGTATATTTATTGTTTATAATAGTTCGTAGTTTAATAGTTAATCGTATGTCTTTCGGTTTTAAGCCGGGTACTAATACCCGGTATTTTGTAAAAACTATATAAGCCTCTTCCAACTTTGGAAGAGGCAAGCTAGTCATTTTACACTTTTCATATTAAACACATTTTCTCTCATTAGAAAATCTCTCTCATGTGTTTCTCTCTCTAGAAACTAGCCCAATCACAAGAAACTAACAAAATAAAAAGGGTTGTACAACTAATTTGTGGTTTTGAGTTTATTCTTAATATTATTGTACTTTTAGGTTAGAAGTGTGATTATAAGTGTTAAAAGTGGTTCTTGATGATATTGTAACAATCGGTGGAAGGGATTAGGTAGTCTTAGAGTTGTTTGAGTGTTGGTAACAATCGGTGGAAGGGATATAGGCTAGTAATGAAGTTGTGATGTTTGCGGCTAAAAATATAGTGTAGTTTTGGTATAAAATACTTGATGTCCGAATTTTATATGAAGTCAAACGAGTTGTTAAAAACACTTTAAAAAGTCGAGAGTTTAAAAATATAATAATATACTTAAATACGAACGCGCGAACATAAAGATCGCTAAAAACGGACTTAAAACGAGTGAGTTATGACCAAATGAAGTTGCGTAAAAACTAGTAACTTTTTCAGCCAAAAACAGTTTTCGACATAATCTGTCCAGTTCACGTTTTCGTGTTTTTGACCCATTTCGAGTCCGAGTCGGGTAAAACTTATAAAAGAAAATTTGTAGAACGTGATTTTTCTTTGAAACGTAGCTGTTGACCATCCCGTGAATCTTTATAACGAAGGAGTTACACCCTTGTAAAAACTGACTAAAATCTGGAAATTTTATAAATTTTCACATAAACTCGACTAATAAAAGTGAGTTGTTTGGAATTTAAAATGAGGTTTCTGGGCGTTTTCGAGTCTGAACGAGCTATAAAATCCTTAGCAAATATTATAATATCACTTATATATAGTCTATGTGCGTCGAAAACTTTCATAAATATTATTAAGTAAGCGAGATAGGATTTATTAGAGTTAGTGACGTAAAAATAATAGTAATGAATTTATGACGGATAAAAAATAGTAACTAGACTTTGGCAAGATACTTAGCGTGTTTTAGGCGAAACATAAATTTAACGGAAATATTTAGAAAGTGGATAATATGTGGGATTACTTAAGATTGGTAAAATAATGACTTTTGTTTTAGCGTCAAAACTTAACAAAACTGGATAACTTTTACGACTTCACATTTTGACTTACTTAACTAAAACGCAAACATGTTCGGGTGATGAGAACTTTATAAAAATTGCATGTGCATCATTTCACTATTGATTGCTTGTAGCTAAGACGCAATATATTTCAACTAGGTCGCGTTTAGGACATTCGTACTTGTTCTTTGGTTTGTTGATTATTCCTGATTCACCTCTTGCTAAAGGTGAGTTTCATAGCCCCACTTTTACTTGTTTTACGAATGTTTTTATAATCTTGGGGTGAGAAACATGCTATGTTTTTTACCTTGGACGCTATTACTTTTAAATTATTACGGTTTACTCTAAATACCGATAGCCCACTTTGCCCATTGTTATGAACTGTGATTATGTGTTGTAAGCGTGGGTGTTGTAGATAGATCTATCTGGATTAGCATACCCGTCCAGGTAAATAGCTCTTACTTGTATCGTTGGTCCCTATCATACGGACGTATACCATGTTGGAATTTTGGGTGATCTAGATACCTACGAAGATACTTTACTTGGCATATATTTGATGCATTGCATTGTTTAGCTTCGGTCATGAAACTTAGTACTACCATAAATATCTTTTGTGCTTTTGTATGTGTTACATTAGTCACTCTATACTAAAACTTGCGGTCCATACTCAACGTTTTACTTAAACCTATGAACTCACCAACATTATTGTTGACTTTTAAGCATGTTTATCTCAAGTACATAATCTAGTAAGGATTAATTGAAGTGCATTCGGAGTCAGCGTGCATCACGGCTTTACTACATGAAACTTTTATCAAAATTAATCATTGATGCTATGAGCATCATTTGAATACCATTTTAACTCTCATTATTTTCGATTATGTAAAACTGTTTCTTTAAATATTTCAACGATGTATTATTCTCAAAACGTCTATTTAATGGTCGTTCTCTTGTACTTTGTGTTTGAGATATTTATGAAGTCACGCCCCATGTTTCCTATTCTGTTGCGCCATATTTTGGGGGTGCGACATCTCGTATGTCTCCTATTACTCTTTTCATTCTTGTTATCATGAGCGTAGTAGCCATGAGAGGCTAAACCTCTTATGACTACTCGGATATGTTAATATAATAAAGAAGCGTTTGGTATTATTATGATCTCATATTCATTTCTTGTCTATTTTAAAAACCGGTGCTATCTAGTCTTGTTATGTTTGTTTATCATTTTTGATCATATATGCAATTGGTATAGGTCGAAAGGGCCCCTTTGTATTATTTGGTTTTGAAAACTTATCTATGAGGTCTGAATCTTTGGTTGGAAGAATCCGCTTAGATAATTTGGTAAACATTATGACTAATTGGTATTGTGCTAATTCTGTGAGAAATCATCTAACTAGAAAACACAAGTCTTGAATCAATAAAGCTAATTTGTGAAAAGGCCATTTTGACGAAAACAGTTATTTTGTGAATTACAGCTCAAGAACACCAACTTGTTAACTGAGATCATGATTATTACCATTGCTACTGAATTATATGAACTATCCGAGTAGTTATATCTCCTAATTATTGAATTTACTCATTATCACTTATTTGTTATTTTGCTTGAAAAAATCTATTGTTATTAGTTTTGAATATGTGATTATACGAACATAAACAAGTCCATGTGAACGAGCTGGTCTTGCCTTCAAAATTATACTACATACGTGGGTTATACTTTACCCGTATGTTGGTTTAAAATCGGACAAAACTAGTTATTATAAATTTAAAGCTTTTACAACACATCAAATCACGAGTCGTTCATATAGTTATATAATTACATAAAAACCGGTAAAACGCTAAAAACGCATATTTGTGATAATTTTCTTACTTTTTATGTGTGACCCCTTAGGGTTTTGTTTTTCTTACTTTTTTGGAATTTTTTATAGGTTTTCTATTTTATTGTAATTTGTATTTTTAATTTAAATGACTGAAATATTGTTGTTTGAAAAAAAATGTATAAGAAAAAAAGTAGTGGGTCCCAAAAGTATAAGTTAATTCAAGTTACTATTGAGCTTATTTTTTGGTAAGTTGGTTGGTTCTAAGTTAAGTAGGAAAAGCTGATGTGGCGCACAAGTGGTAGTAGGGGTGAGCATCATGTCAAACCCGGACCGGACCAAAAAAATAGACCAGACCGAGACCGATTTAGCCCCAAATCACGAACAGAGAACCGGACCGAATGTATTCGGTCCGGTCCAGTTCTTTGGTCAGTCCGGTCCGATAAGGCACAATGGTCGGTTATACGTAAGACCCGACCGGACCGAAGACCGAACATGAGGTAAAGTGTGGACCTAGGACCGGATCTAAATAGGTTCGGTCCGGTTCGGGTCGGTTTCTCGGCTCAGTCCGGTCTGCGGTCCGTTATGCCACCCCTAGGTGGCAGTAACTTGCATGTTACTCCACCTTATGCTTTAAGAGCAATGGGTGTGGTTGATTTCTTTTTAAGCTAAGCCTTTTATATATATAATATATAATAAAATATATATAACAAGTATAATCTAAAAATAATCAATGAAACCGAGAAGTAGTATAGAATA
>BQNB010093385.1:0-26382 GCA_026074375.1 Tanacetum coccineum | reverse complement strand
GTTAATACAAATAATGTTTACAAACGTTATTTATATTTTTCGACTTCCATGCATTTTGATAATAACTAAATGTAAAAACATTCTACGTCAAAATAAACGTAAACAAGTTATTAGTCGTAAATTTATATTTTGACGTAAATCGCTAAAGGCATGAACAAACAAACATTAAACTTGATGGATGATAAAAAAAATTGAGCTACACTTTACATCTTTATAAACGTAACAAAACTTTTTTACAAAAATTAATTGGACAAATTATTTTTGTATAATGAAGAAAAGTTTTATTTGGAAATTATTCAAATACTCAAAGTCTATTATCCCCCTCAGAATAGAATGAACCTACACCAGATAAATATTTTACCACTAAAAGATAGAAATGGGGCGTCTTGACACACCGAACGGTCCCCTTAAATGGGCAATGACCCCCTTATATATAAGGGACCGTCTCGTTTATCAGGTAGTTTTCTCTTTGCCTATAAATAGTGGCACATTTTCTGTTTCTTTCTTATCCTTTTGCACACATTTTATTCTGCTATAAATCAGTCTCTAAACCCTTCATTTCTTTGATCATTAAACTTGTTTAAGTTTGTTTAAAAGTGATCCAATCATCATTCAAGTGCAAGAGAAGAACACACATAATCGTCAAGATACGAGGTGTTGTAGAGTAGTTTGTGCATTCGTGACACTTGTTACATTCTTGTTGTATATTGTTGTACATCAACCACATAACCTACAATCTTGTTTAGTTGTTTATATACGGTTTGTATTTTAGTCATGAAAATACGTGAGTGAATCGGTTAGTATCTTAGTCCTAAAAATACAATTGTGAGTGAGAGATTGGTTCTAGCTAGATTAGAACTCGACATTTACCTTAAAGTTGGAAATTGGTGTAAGCGACGTTGTACGATTTTCTCCGCCCGAAGGGAGCTTGTTGACATAGTGAAGTGAACTCTCGAGTTGGGTACTCGGGGAGTGGAGTAGGGCGAATAGGAGCTTCGTTAGCGAACCACTATAAATCTTCGTGTTGTAATTTAATCTTTTTAACTCTTTACTATTGTCTTGTATTTCATATTCTTCGTTATTATCGTCTGTTATTGTTTACTGTGTTCATATTGTGATTGATTGATCTTAAGTAACTCGAATCTAAAAGTTTTTTAAAACAACTAAATTAAAACATAAAATTCGGTAAAACTATTCAACCCCTTTTAATTTTCTACAAAGAATGCATATTAGTAACATATATATAAAGAGTAATAAAAGCTTGAATACGCAGGGGCGGAGCCAGGATTTTATGTTAAGGGGGGCCGAACTATGTTATGAAATCATAACGAAAAACATTGTATATACAAACAAAATAGGTTGTCTTATAAGCTATCATGCTAGTAATAAAAACAAGTCAAAAATGTATTACAAGCATTTAGTAAACTAAAAAGTTATATTATTTATGAAGTTTGGTTTTCACTTCTTCATAACTGGAAAAGTTTTTTCATTTGTTGTAAATGAATAGAAAGTGTTGGGATTTTAGATCTAATTAACAGTTAAACATATCACGAGTACGCAGCGGAAAGATCAAACACGTATAGAACTTATAATTAACAAGGGATTGAAGATATATACATTTAGCAAGGAACGTTAGACTGCTTATAGCAATAAACGTAACACCGTCTTCAATATACGCGTGTGTATAATACCACGCGAAACCACCAAGATCAAAAGAATGATCTCTCTAAGTATTCACACACAATACGTTCTTAGCAAACAATGTGTATGCTAGTACTAATAGTGTTTAACCAAACGATCTCTTCGTCTTTGAATCAATCAACACACGAAGCACCTTCTTGATTGTAAAACCTCAACACGAAAAACCCTAAGGGTTTGTTTGTTGGTTCGTTCGACAAGGGGAAGGAGAAAACCGAATCCTTCAAAGGGTTTTGAGGTTCGGTCGGCCAAGGGAAAGAGCAAGGAGAGATTTAAGGTTTTTTTAGGTTTCAAGTTCTGATTTACAAAACACCCTAAGACCTCCTTTTATAGCCCTTACAATCTTGGTGAGAAAGCAAGCAATCCCCTTCCATATGGAAGGATATATTCGGCCAACTAAAGGAGAGGGGACAAACCAAATCTTTTCCTTTTCCCGATTTTGCATATTAGTCCTTTAACTATTAACGACTAATATTTATTCTTGTTAAACTTTTAACGATCGTTTGTTTAAACATTAATTAATATATTACATTAATATATTAAATACATTGTTTTACATATTAACGTGTGCGTCCCCTTAGGCTCGAATAATTCCGGGACATATATAATTTATATTTGTTCATATTCCAATAGCTCCCACTTGGACATGAATAAATTATATAATAACATTGGTAAGCGTCTAACAACACGCCAATGCTCCCAGAAACATCCGAGTGTGGTTTCTCAAAACATGGACAAAATGATTTATGAATTTACAATCCCTTTGTTTCTGATACCGTGTTAAAAATGGATATTGATCAATGTCATTCCATTATTTAACGAGTCTGTTTCTCGTATATGTAACTAATCAAGATTACCGAAAATCAATGAGACACATCTACATGAGTTTTAGGGTACGGCCATACACACATAAGATTAATTCTATGAGGGGCCTAGTGGCATCATTCTTCAACTTTTGAAGGAACAAATTCTATATTGACTATAAGTGCTTAGTCATCATGTTTCAAAATCACTTCTGAAATAGCCCTTATTAGTTATCCATTTTCAGGATAACTTAGACTAGATCAAGAAGGATTATTTACATATGCAAGACCTACTTGCATCTCAAGTCTAAGGATTTTGTAAATAAAATCACTTACAAGGTTTACTTGATGGCGACGATCCATAAAGTAATATCCTTGTGTTAGGGAAATCCAATACTCATCTTATGAATATCATGTGAATTTGGTGGACACATCCTTAATATTTATAATATCACCAATCACTCATAATTGTCTTAATTTAACAATATTCCCATATTATTAATCGACAACGGATTAATTTAGAATAATAACTATTATTATTCACGGATTTAAACATGCAAATATATGATACAATTTAAGATATATGTATAACAAAATACCAAGTATCATTATCATAAAATAAATGTTTAAACATCCCTTATCCAATTACTAAACACAGATCTACATGAAACTACTAGCTAAACGAAGTCCCATGCTCTTAGCATGTTGAGTAAGCTTTTCTTTCGGTAAAGCCTTCGTAAAAGATATGCTAGATTGTCATCTGTGTGAACTTTAAGAAATATTATTTCTATGGTAGTGTCTGGCGCCCATCTGAACCCCCGGTTCGTTGGCAAAATAAAGTGCGGCTGAATTATCGCAAAACATTCTAATAGGTTCGTTTATTGTTGGTACTATACCAAGCCCTGAAATAAACTTCCTAATCCAAACAACTTCCATCGTAGCTTCCGAAGCAGCTTCAGCTTCTGTAGCAGACATTGCAGTAGTACTTTGCTTGGAGCTTTTCTAGTCTACTGCGCTTCCGTTCAAAACGAAACGTATCCTGTCAGAGATTTCATATCATCTATATCGGTCTCAAATCCAGCATTGCAATAGCAATCAACTCGAAGTTCAGCTTCTGGATTTCCACCATAAACCAAGAACATATCTTTAGTATTTCTTAAATACTTAAGAATATTTTTCACAGCAGTCCAGTGAAGTTCACCAGGATTCTGTTGAAACCGGCTTGTTATATTTTGCGTGAACGCAACATCAGGTCTAGTGCATCTTACAGCATACATAATGGATCCCACAGCCAAAGCATAAGGTACATTTTGCATACGCTTCACCTCTTCAGGTGTTGAAACACCTTGTGTTTTGTTTAAGTGAAGTCTTTATTACATGGGGATATGACCACATTTGGAATTATCCATTCTATATCTCTTTAAGATCTTATCCATGTAAGCATTTTGACCAAGTCCAATTAATAGCTTTGACCTATCTCTGTAGATTTTAATTTCAAGAATAAATGCTGCTTCCCCCAAATCCTTCATAGCAAAATACTTTCCAAGATAATCTTTTACACTTTGTAAACTTGGAATGTGATTTCCCATGATGATTATGTCATCAACATATAAGATGAGGAATGTAACATTACTCCCACTAGCCTTTTGATATACACATGGCTCATCAAAATTTTGAGCAAATCCAAACCTTTTAATTTTCTCATCAAAACTTTTATTCCATCTTTTTGATGCTTGCTTAAGACCATAAATGGATCTTTGAAGCTTGCATACTTTTCTGGGATGATTAGGATCAACAAAACCTTCAGGTTGCACCATATAAATGTCTTCATCAAGATAACCATTTTAAGAAGGCTATTTTTATATCCATTTTCCATATCTCATAATCATAGTATGCCGTTATAGATATGAGAATCCTAATAGCTCTAATGTCAGCGACGGGTGAGAACGTTTCTTCATAATCAACCCCGTAGAGTTGAGTATAACCCTTTGCTACAAGACGAGCTTTATAGGTGTGTACAATACCATCCATGTCAGTCTTTTTCTTAAAAATCCACTTACTCCCAATAGTCTTACAGCCAGGAGGAAGATCGACCAGGACCCATACCATATTGTCCATCATGGATTGTATTTTCGCATTCATAGCATCGATCCACTTATTAGATTCTGAATCTAACATTGTAGCTTTATAGCTAGTGGGTTCATTAAGATCCCCTAGACTATGTTCCTCCGCCTCTACATTTAGACATAAGTGATTTGGAACTCGACGTGACCTTTCGGACCTACGAATCAGAATCTCTTCCTCTTGAGGTGGTTCGAAACCTTCAACCTCCATAGGAATTTTGCTAGTGATTTCAGAAGGTGATGCATCTTCATCTTGAATTTCTTCAAGATCTATGGCCCTCCCACTGACTTCTTGAGTTATGAGATTTTTCTCAAAGAACTCAGTATACCTCGCAACAACTATTTTGTTTTCAGATGGGAAGTAAAAATAGTAACCCATCGTTTCCTTTGGGTATCCTATTAAGATACACTTAACAGATCTTTGTTGAAGTTTTTCAGGCGTATCCCGCTTCACAAGCGCCTCACAACCCCAGACCTTTAAGTAAGACAGATTAGGAACTTTTCCATACCATAATTCATATGGAGTCTTATCAACCTTCTTGGTTGGAACCATATTGAGAATGCGTGTTCCAGACTCTAGAGCATAATCCCAAAAGGATAACGGCAAAGTTGTAAGATTCATCATTGATCAAACCATGTCTAACAAAGTACGATTTCTCCTTTCCGACACGCCATTGTATTGTGGTGTGTATGGAGGAGTAAGCTATTGGACAATTCCACAAGCTTTAAGATAATCTTTAAACTCTTGGCTTATATATTCGCCACCCCGATCTGATCGAAGAGCCTTGATTGTCTTCCCGAGTTGATTTTCCACTTCATTTTTAAACACTTTGAATGTTTCAAAGACCTCATGTTTATGTTTAAGAAGATAAACATAACCATAACCATAACGACTATAATCATCCGTGAATGTAATGAAGTAGCCATCACCTTGTCTTGACACATGTCTAAGTGGACCACACACATCAGTATGCATTATTCCAAGAAGATTAGTCGCCCTTTCGGGACGATGAGATACGCATTGATCAAATGTTTCATCATTTGTTGATTTTAAAAGCCCATTCTTGTTGCAGCTTTTCAATACGTTGCTTACTTATATGAGCAAGACGGTAGTGCCATAGATAAGTAGAGTCCAAATTATGTTTTGGCTCTTTTAATGCTAACATTATAAATAGAATTAACATTTGGTACAAGATCATGCATATCAATTTCAGAAATACCATTACTGGGAATAACATTAAAATAAAACACATTGTTCTTAGAAACTGAAACTCTAAAATCCGTAAAACACTAAACAAATCCATTTTCTACCAAACGGTGAACTGAAACAACACCTCTAGTTATAGAAGGTGCATAATGATAATTGTCTAAGCAAATCACAAGGCCATTAGGCAAAACTAAGTCATAACTTCCAATAGCTTCTACTTGTGCACGAACACCATTGCCCACGTACAAATAGAGTGCTCCTTGTTTTAGTTTCCTTGCTTCTCTAAACCCTTGTTTTGTAATACAAATGTGAGTACCACAACTAGTGTCATACACCCAGGATTTGTTAGGGAAAGCAAATAATTCTATTGTGAAGATACCTGAAGAACTGGTAGAGCCAACTTGCTTCTTTTTCTTCAACAACTCATCAAGATAGACTAGACAATTCCTCTTCCAATGACCCACCTCCTTGCCTTGCACCTTTAGTCCCTTTTTCCCTAACCCCATTACCCAAATTAAACTAACAGTACCATAAAACCAATTCCTGCCAATCCTACCTATCACTATTCACTTATCTTTGTCACCTCGACCCTTGCACCTCAAAACAAACCCATCACTTTCCCATACACAAGTCCTACTTTCACACGGTTTAACTGGCTAAAGAAATACCTCGCTCTAACCCCACTTCACAAACCAATAAATCCATGTTGGCAATCGTAAACCAACTGATTAGACATGACAAATTTAAGGGCTATGATCTAATTGAAGAAGCACAAGATGGAATTAAGGGCTCAAATGAAGGCTTGGAATGCACTCACACAAGAAACACACCTCAAGGGCTAAAACGACTATATATGTGTGTGTTTTCACATAGTGATGTTCATGTAGAATATAGTTTTAAAGTTTTAATTAGAATAGCTTATTTAATGTATTTTTCAGCTTATTGTACTTTTTATTCAAGTCTTGTAACTGTTTTAATGAATTAATGAAATTTGAGGTTTTTAAGTTATAAAATTCTGAGTTTTTAATTTCCTGTTCCATTGTTGTTAAAAGTACCTTATAAGCTATCATATGCTCTTATTTAAGCACTTTGTTTAATCTGTTTTCATTAAGTTTTTCAAACTGTTAAGTATTTAAGATAATTTCACCAAAAATCACCCCTCAATTACCTCAGCTTATTTTGGAAGATAAGCCAATCCTGGAAGGGCTTATGGACACTACTAGCTTGTCTTTGACAAGCTAGAGCTTTGTAGAATAAGCTCTAAAGAGCAATAATAGATTCCTGTTTAGCTGGAATCAAGGTACAACTCTTATTTCATTTTCTAGCCTATTTTAATATTCAGCTTATTGCATTAATTAACTGCTTATTTCTGTTGCTTATTTGTGCTTTTCTTATCTTAAGTTAGCTTAATATGCTTAGTCATTAGCTTAAAATAGTTTAGTGTAAGTTTAAATTAAATCTGTCTCATTTTCTATTCTATAGCTTATTTTAGTTGCTTATTTATTTAGTGCTTATTCTTCTTAAGTTAATGCTTATTTGTCAAGAATATACTTAGTTCATAATCTGTTATCAAAAATCAAGGTTTATTTGGAATTGATTTGGCTTAAAATGAGTCTTCAAAAACTTAAAGGTGTGTTTGGCACAAGCAGCACTAACATAAGTTAGTGCTGCCTAAGTCACTCTTGTCCTTTCAGTCAATTTTGACAAGCTTAAATCTGCTTTATCACTTAAAAACACTAATAAATCACCCTTTTGAACGATTCCACTTGATTTCTTTTGCACAACTCAATACTACAAGGCTATAGCCACTAGTAACACCCAAACTTTAACATAACCAACATCAAAATCTAGAGAATTAAGAAAAACGAGCTAGAGCCTTCAAAAGTATATTTTTAATCTAGATCAAGCATGAAATCGCACATACACACGATCTAATCATCCCATGCACTCTGATACCAATTGTTGTATATCATATATCATAACACGGGGTCGATTCTTGGACTTGGCTAGTTTCTAGAGAGAGAAACACATGAAAGAGTTTTTCTAGTGAGAGAAAATGTGTTTTATAAGAAAAAAATAAATGACTAGCTTGCCTCTTTCAAAGTTGGAAGAGGCTTATATAGTTCTTACAATATACCGGGTATTAGTACCCGGCTTAATACCGAAAAACATACTATAAACTATTAAACTATGAGCTATAATAAACAGTAAAATACACGGGGTGACCGAGTCTTTTTCTAATATCTAACATCTTTGTATGCTAAACCTCATCTGTTTTTAGCTTTTTCTTATTTCCAAGTGCTTATTGAGTCTTAAACTTAGCTTAAAGTTTGTCATTTTTCCTTTAAAACTGCTGTTTAAATTTAAGTTTCATTTCAGCTTATAAGGGCTTTTCAGCTCATTTTGTTTGATTAAACCTTTTCCTAATTGCTTATTAGGATTAGGTAATTGTCTAGGATAAGCTTATTAGCTCTCTTTTGCTTATTTGAGTCTTAAAAATCAAAATAGTTTTAAGCTATGGTCTTTTAGTAAGATTTAGCTTAAACTGTCATTTTCAATAAGCTTTTTCTAGCTTAATTTTAAGTTTTGTCAAAAATTTCTTTTATTAAAGTCGCTTATTTGTGTCTTAACTTTAGCTTTTTGCAAAAAGAAATTTATAAAAAAATGTTTGTTCAAAAAGAGAGGTCACAGGGGTCGAACCTGTGACCTCTCCTTCATAGCACCAACACCTCAACATACACTCTCAATGCCAACTGCCCTGGGGTCTTTTTCTTTTATTACATTGCATCATTTAAATTATATAGTCACTTTTTAGTTTTAAGCTTATTTGCTTATTTGATTTTTAACTGCTTATTTGTTTCAGCTTATTTTCCCATTTTATTTTTCTTAAGTTTAGATTTGTTCAAAGTACTTTTCATGAATTTTTAAGATTTTTATAATTTAGTTTACTATTTTTTATGCATTTTTTAGATTAAATTAGTTTTTAATTCATAATAAATAAAATAAAAGTCAAAAAATTATAATTCTTTTTTCTAAAATTTTCTTTAATCATTTAGGACCTTTAAAAATTAAATTTACTTTTATAGGGTTAAAATTTGATAGTTTAGGTTTTTAAAGCTCGGGTTTTGATTCGGTTATTGTTTTTCGTGTTTTTACTTTAATTGCTTTCGTTTTAGGCTTGCCTTTACTTGTTTTTGCATATTAATTGTAGAAATAAAATCAAAAAAAATCATTGAATCATTCAAACACGTGATCACGAACTTAACCTCGATTTTCAATTCACGCCTCGTCGGGATACGACTCGGGAAGGTTTTGGATTTTACTTTGGTCAAAAGTAATCTCCCTTCTATAAAACCTTTTGGAATACTTCTCTTACTATAATTGATATTATCCTTATATATATATAAACACAAAAAAACCCTTTTCTTTTGTTTCTGTCGAGCCAGAATAGAACGAATGACTTGTATATTTTGGTTATCAAGTTATCACTATGAATAAAAACCAACCATTGTATATATCAAGCCATAAATTACCTAATCCTATTAGGATTAGTATTCTTTGCCCGACTAGGAGAAAGGAAAGTCCAACCGCACCCTTTCAATCTTCGGTTTTATAAATTTAGTCCCTTAACTCTTTTATTGACTAATATTTAATATTTGTTATCATATAACGATCGTTTGTTAAACACACTATTTAAACATTGTTTACGTATAACGTGTGCGTCCCTTTAGACCTTATAATTTCTCGGACATATCCTTTAATATAATGGAATATCCAACACTTTCTGCTAGAGACACACTTTCGTACTTGTCAATTGCAACTCAAGAGCAAATTAGCAAAATTGGTTGTCCTTATTCATTAGGTGAAGATCTTCAATGATTCAAGGACAATGTTTCAATTCTCAGTGTGTGATGTAACAAGGTCCATTGAAAGTGTCATTCCTTGCCAAGAACTTATCTTGTGATGACATGGAAGTCCCATAGTTGCCATAAAATGACCTGTGCAAGGAGTTATTGTACCTAAAGAAAGAAAACAATTAAATTATAAAGTGAGTTAAAACTTTAAGTCTAGAACTGTGCAAAACTACAATCTTTTGAACATTACCTTCCTTTTTCTTTATATATTGCTTATAGATCTCCTTCAATGCAAACAAAGATACACGTGTAGAAGCTCTCTAAATTCCGGGATATTACAATCATGAGGAATTTTAATTCTTTCACTTGCAAGTCTCACTTTAATCTCGTTGAATTCATGCTCAACGGCAAGAGAAATTTTCTTTTTTACTTCATGCAAATCACCTGTAGAAACTTGTAAATATTTCTTGAGTTTGGCATGTGCGCCTTCAGCTCTCGAGGATGAACGGTTACCAAAATGCAAGTATTTATCCGTCCACGCACTAACAAACTTTTCTTTCCAAGGTAACCATGTACTCTTAATGTAGTCAATTGAATGTAACTTATCTTTATAATCCAACTCGAATTCAGCCCATTTTTTTATCGAAGAGGGGTTCTGTTGTTGAATATGCCACTATATTCCACCTTGACATAAATACATTAAACGCGTCAGCATGTTCGAAATCTTTCTTGCAATTTGAAAACACGTTCTTTTGAATGTGCCAAATACACAAAAGACTTGTTGTAGAAGGAAATACATCCTTTATGCTACTCATTAGTGCCAATTCCCTATCTGACATAATCACAGCTGGTTGATTACTGGGGCCAAGAAACTCTTTAAACGCCTTTAAAGCCCAAACATAACTTTCTGTATCTTCTTTTTTTAGAAAAACAAAACCAGAATAAAATGATGTATTGAAGCAGAGAAACATACTGTTTGATTAACATTATTATGAACAATGTTATGAATATTAATTGTAATGATTGTACACATTCATTATTCTTATTACCCTTAACTTGTAACCTCCACATTTATGATGAGTCTTGTAACTCCATATATTCTAGTTATTAGCATTGATGTTGAAGAGCTTATAAATAAATGCATCTAATGTATTGTAATACACATCAATAATAAGTTTCATCTTCCCCTTTTATACTCTTTTACATTCTCTTGCTTATTGTTCTTATTGTGCTACTAGGCTCGTTGTTTAACAACACATTATCAGCACGCTCTACAATTGATATGTTACTATGTTCTCTAATGCAAATGTCCGATTTTGATTTGATGTACAGATCAAACTTTAATCATTATAGAGGTATGTTTTCTTTTCATGATGATAAATTTATAATCAAGATGCACTATGATCACATGATTTTTTTACATGTGGTAAATTCTTTGCATAATATATGAATATTTTAAAAAAAATACGAACCAATAAGGAAAATCAATTCACTTTGCTCTTCCACGATTCACGTTATTATTTAATTAATACATTTTCTTTAAAAGAGAGAATATGAATTGCTCTTCTAAATTAAATCAATGTCTTTGTTATTAAGAATGAAACTAAAATTGTCTTGAAGCATAACAATATAGTAGAATATGTCAATCTTATATTATATGTGCCTTCTGTACGACAGTCAATGGTACAACCGTAAATAGTGGCCTTCTTTGTTTACATGTCCTTATGTAGTATTATTTATTGCTACATGTTCCGATGTGTATGCTTATTCTAATTGTTTGCTTGTTTTATCAATTTATTAAACTCTATGATGCAATTCCCATTATTTAACTGTAACCCCTGATGATTTGTTTGGTCAAGGTTTCTAAAACTTTATAGTTACTGACTAGCAAAACAATGTACATATTGGTTGTCAACTAAGTGTATAATTACATTACTCCAAATTTTAGCGAGTTTTGTTTGTTAATTTTGCGCAACTGATATTTCGATAGGCAACTAAATTTTGTTTGTTGATCTAAATGTTCTATTTTGATACACTAGAATTTGCATTACGTTTTTAGAAGTTTGGAGATCTATGAAAAGAATTTTGTCGATACCCACCATGAATTATTTGTTTTCAAACCACTGCCCAGGTATATGAATGATGTTGTATTGTTGCCTAGATTTATTGCACATGTATTGATTTAGTAATTTGTGCATGTGACTTTGGATTTGTAAGTCATAAAACTTGTGGCCTGTTTGGAAAAAGATTTTTTCTAAAAATTTTGCCATGCAATATTAATGAGAATAATGATAATATTCTACTATATGCCATTTGTTGACTATCATGGTCAATTTGATTGCTAAAAGCTTGTTTAAAATTTTTACTTGTAATTGGTGTATCTATAAAGATACCTCCTTAATATATATATGTCGACTACATATTCCCTCATATGTTACGGATGCATAAGATGTACGTAACATAAGGCCAGGAATAAATACGTATGTAAAAGCCATTAAAGAATAACTTTAAGCCAAATATGTAACATCAATCGTATCAACTTTTTAAAGCTCGTTTAAACTAAACTAGCTAATAGCTGTATTATTTGAAGTAGTGAATGAGTTATAATTGATTCATATTTGTTATTACTTCTTTATTGAAATTAAATGGAGCATGAGAATTTACCTTGACTTATAAAAATAGCACGAGGTGAGTGATATGTTGGATTGATTATTCTAAAGCGAGATAGTAAGCTTCTAATTTGACAACCTTTGGTTTATTTAAATTTCAGTTAAATATTGATCTTGATTTTATACATATGCATAATTTTATGCATGTTTTGATTATTAGTGAACAGATATTAAAGGCTGATCTACGTGAGTGTTAACAACAAACTTACAATGTGTGTATTAAATCACTAAACATAGATAATGGTTACTTTATCGAGTTTGTCGATTTCCACAAGCCTTACATATATAAGTTTTACGTCCTACGTCGGTATGCAACATATTAAAAGGTGTCTTGTATTTATTGATAATTAAAACGAACTATATATCAAACGTACATAACACAACTTCGACTTATTGATGAAATACCATAAAGCGTGTTTAGAAACAATTTTAAAACGAATATTTCTGTGACTAGTAAAAAATGAGGCTTAAGTGAAAAAATGAGACCTCTCCTGTTTTAAGAGACATGCATATATTGTCATCGTAAAGAGCCAAATAAATAAAATAAAAATTAAAAATACAAATGCACAAAAAAAGCAAAACGATAATTAAAAAAAAAAAATATGATCATCAGACTTAATTAACATAATTGATTGATATATATATAAGACCGATAATAAAGAGCAATGTGTAATATAAAGGATCTCAGTAAAAATATAATTGTTATGTGAAAACTATATACTTTATAGATGTCAAAATTGGTATCAATAATCAACTCTTTAAATACCTTAAACATGTGAAAATAGTCACTAACATATAATTAATAAAGTGAATAATGCATCTAGCAAACAAAGTTGTTTACTTGTGATAATTTTACCAAAATATTTTGGTGCCTTATAGACATAAATGATATAACCTATTGTTGCAAGATTTTAAATTGATGATTAAACTCAGATATATGGTTACTTAGTAATTCGTTTATGTAAAGATAAGGTTACTAATGAAGATATTTTTGATAGTAAATTGATGCTTATTGTAGATAGAAGAAACAGTATTAAATCGGTCTAATTAAATAGACGAAAAACTAAGATGTCTTGACTTTAATTATGTCATTGATTTTGTGATATATGTGAGCATCATTATGTGGTTTTATTTGCTTACGAGACCTTTTATTGAATGGTTATTGATATATGTATGTTTCAGAAATATGCAACTTCACAAGTACAAAAGATGTGTTTCTTGTTTGATAATGGTATAGGCTAATGTGCATATTATATTAAACTATGTTGAAACTATAAAAGTGCTTTATATTGAACAATGTAAAAGTCATAAAAGTGCTTATATAGATTTGATTTGAGATACAAAAGTATAAATGTGATGATGTATTAATTTTACCATATTATTCAACTTTAACATAAAGTCAAATGTAATTGAAGCACATGTGGTCATAAACTAGTTGTTTATGTGCCAAGATTTCACATTAAGTAAAGTGCGGGTGAAGCACAAAATTGGTCATAAATAATAATTTTATGTTGCAAGATTATTGTATTATGTGGTATGACCGGTTGTGGAACCATCCCGGGTCAATAATGATGTTTTTGAAAATATTAGAGAAGAATGATACTTTTCTTCAAAGATAAATATGATTGTTCTTCCGATTGAAAGTTTCATCTAATCACCCCACAATTATAGAAGGATATTCTCCTATAAAATATTTTGGAAAGAAAATACAAGGGATGTAGTAAGGCTTATACATTCCCCATTATGAGTTTTGGAAAACGATGCATCCGTCAAAATGATCATTAAATAACCCGACTTAAAGTGTAGCGTGATTAGTGGCTCGTACTAATAAAATACGAGCACGTTTTCCAAATTATAAAATTGAAGAATGGTGGTGAATACTTACCATGTTATTGTAGATTATTGGAAAAAGTTTGAACTTAAAGTAAGTCTATGTTACAAACACTAAATGCTTTGTTAAAACGTTTATAAATACGTCTTCATTGATTGTAACGCCAATAATTATGAGAACAAATTTATAAGTTTTATGGGGCATTTGTTTTTAAAAGATAAAACATAAATTCTCATCATGCCAACAATCTATAATGAATCCTCCCCGTTAGAATGGTTTTGATCACAAACCATATAATTCTCATATGAGATATTGTAATTGTGCAATATAGAGTAAGTCCATCACAACATACAAAAGGATGTTGCAAGTGATAATCATTCAGGGGAGAAAGAGCACGAGATACTTGGAAATGAAATATTAATATTAATGGTTGATCCTCATACTAAAAAAATGAATTTAAATGTGTTAAGAGACAATTTATATTCCAGATCTAGTAATTTCCAAATATATTTAGTGACTTGAATAAAGTGACTAGATCATAGAATACACTGTTAATGCTCCGATTACAATGTTTGTCCCAACAGTAAAACCAATGACTGGTAGTGAGTCTATGACATGCATGCAACATGATAGACCAAACGATTCCAAATAAAAAGTCCTCGAATTAATAAATTCAATGAAGCAAGAATATCAAGATGATCAAATCGAGGTAATAAAGACCCCATAATAGTCTCTTAAAGAGACACTAGACACGAAAGTTCTTGGAAACCCGGGTTGGTGAAAACTATAAAATCTCAATAAATATACATGTTATAATATAATGTCTAGTAAAGTGTGGAATCGAAAAGTAATAAATCGACATCGATAGTACTATTATATATGATAATGGGCATGGTAATGATTATATAAATAAATCAGATAGCGCTATAATTGAGGTGATGATCATGAAAGCATACATGCACGAAGTGCAAATGTATAAATAAGTTACCAAAAGATATAAAGACGCAAAGAACTAATGAAATATTGAATTCTCTTTTGACGAGATATGGTTACTAGGACTTGAAGTTCGTATATAAGAATATGTAAAACTTATTGATATGCATCGGTCTTTATGAGAAAGTGAAATTAAAATCAGTTATAAGTAAATGGCACACGTATATTTTTTCAAAGACTTGGAAATGATCATGTAGATACATGTTCACATGTGGTGGATCCAATAACGTATTTTAATATTGTATAAGTCTGGCAATGTGACAAATAATTGATATGCGTCTAAAAGATATATGAGTAGAGCTTATGTGATGATGAGATTTCATTACAACATATAAAATGCATGGAGCATGCTAGTGATTTTAATGCTTAAAGCATATGAGAAAAACACTATGCAATCAAATTGAATAAGTCCTTGTATGGGTTAAAACAATCTGGAGGCATGTGGTACAATCACCTTAGCGAGTATTTGTTGAAAGAAGGATACAAAAAATGATTATATTTGCGCATGCATTTTTCGGATCTGAGTACGTAATAAAAACCGTATATGTTGATTACTTAATTATAATTAGAACTCCTGGGGAGCTTGCAAAGGCGATGGAATGATTAAGAAGAAGGGTCTCGAAAAAACAAAGTGTTGCCTTGGATTGCAAATTGAACATCTTGATGATGAAGTTCTAGTCCACCAAGAAGCATATACGGAAAAGGTTTAGAAAAGGTTTAATATGGATAAATCACATTCACTAAGCACTCCGAAAGCGATGAGGTCACTTAATGTAGAAAAATACCTTTTTCGACCTTCGAAAGACGATGAAGACATTCTTGGTCCCGAAACACATTATTTAAGTGACATGTGATCATTGATGCTTCTCGTTAGTCATACACGACTAGAATGGGCTTATACTTTACTAACTCATCCAAAACATAATTAGTTAGATATTTAGATGCAGGATATAGGTCTGACCATCATATTGGTCGGGCTCAAATTGGTTATGTATTCTCGCATGGCGGTACTACAATCTCATGACGTTCCGAAAAGCAAACCGTCACAACCATTTAATCTAATAATGTAGAAATTTTGGCAATCCATGAACGTGTTTGGTTAAAAAATGCTATAGGTGAATCTTGTGATGTTTATGCTGGAAATGAGGACCGACAACTTTACATATGGACAACAACATGTATTGCTCAACTAAGGGAAGGATTTATTAAAGGTGACATAACGTAGCACATTTCAACGAAGTTCTTATTTACTAATGACTTGCAAAAGAATGATGATAAATTGTTCAAGAGATTTGTTCAAGTGATAATCTAGCAGATTATTTTACAAAGGCACTCCCTTCCTCAGTATTCAAGAAATTGGTATATGGCATCGGAAGTTAGCTCAAGTAAGGTGATCATGAGGGGGAAAATACGTGCCACACTCTTTTTCCCTTAGCTATAATTTTTCTCCCAATGGGTTTTTTCCTAGCAAGGTTTTTAATGAGCCGGTATACAAAGCGTGTTTTGAATGATGTATAATCAAGGAAGGGGTAATGTTATGAATATTTGTTATGAATATTAATTGTAATGATTGTACACATTCATTATTCTAATTACTCTTAACTTGTAACCTCCACATTTATGCTTGGTCTTGTAACTCTATATATATTCTAGTTACTAGCATTGATGTTGAGGAGCCTATAAATAAATGCACCTAATGTATTGTAATACACGTCAATAATAAGCTTCATCTTCCCCTTCTATACTCTTTTACATTCTCTTGCTTATTGTTCTTATTGTGCTACTAGGCTCGTTGTTTTACAACATATATTTTGGCATGTTTGTTTGTTATTTTTGTCTTGACGAATAAGAGTTGAAGTATAGAAAGTTTTGACATAGTAATATAGGATTTGAAAATGTGAAAATTACGGCACGAGAACAAAATAGTGTAACTTTGCCTGTTTTAGACAATTTTAATGGTTTTCAAATTTAGACTTTTTATTATCAAAATTTTCTCAAATTAGAGTAAAGGATTGATATGTTAATTTTATTATGAGAGTAAATAAATTAGTTGGCTTATGATTTTTATAAAAAGATAATATTTTATATATTTATCTTATTTACGATTAATGAACATGATGTATATGTTTGACTCAACTTGAAAGAATGTTAATCTTTTTTCTTTCATGTACGATTTTCTTGAGAATAGGTTGATTTAAATGTATTGATCATAATTTGGCACGTCATTAAATTATATACATATATTAAAGGGCAGAACTTGTACACGACTTCTGATGCATTAAAATAAATAAATAGATAATTGCAAAAATGGTACTTGTGGTTTGGCCAAATATCACGTTGGTTCGATCGATCGAGAATTGCAAAAAAAACGTCCGTCTGGCAAACCTTTTGTTCCACTTTTGGTCCTTTGTCGAACTGAAATAACTAAAATACCCTTGTCTTCAACCTTCTTTATTTATTCCTGAAATTTATATTTTTTGTTTAAATAAAATAAAAAAACCAATAACATATAACTGAAAACCCAGATTTTTTCACAACTAAATTCCAACACTTCCCCGGAATCTTAAAACAAAATCACCAAGATCAACAAGATCCACCATTCTTTATTCAACAGTCAAATCCATATATACACATACCTAAGATTACACAAACTAAAAGATCGAAATTCATATATACACTTTATAAAAAACTGACTTAATGTTTATTACTCTTCTTCGTTATCAATTTATCCCACACACAAACATACTCCCAATCATCAACACCACCTTAATACATCACAGCCACCATCACCCACGCAACCAGATTTGTCACCTACACCACCAAACCTGCCACCCTCGCCGCTACCACCTACACCCCAACACCAGCTGCCCACGCCGTCGCAACCCGCTACCAGCACTCATGGCACTAGATCTGCCCGCTAACCTAAATACCAAAAAACACATCTGCCCCTTCGTCAAACTTTATTATTCGTATTTCTCAGCACTCTGTCACACCCCCAAATGGGGTCCCGTCCAAGTTAGCGTTCGGGGGCGTGATGTTATTGAATATCTCAAGTACAAAGTATAAAAAACGACCTCTAAGGGTACGTTTTAAAATAAACACCGTTGCATAAATTCAAAATAATAATAAGTTTACATTGATCAAATTTAAAAGATTCAAAAGTTTAAAAATGCAAAAGCTTACATAAGTTCAACAACGGTATTTAAGATAATCATAGATAAAATCTGGAAAACTGGTTCAGGCAATAAGACTTCATATAGATCAAGCAACGATATCCATGCTAAGCACCTGAGAAAAACATGCTTAAAACATCAACATAAAGTTGGTAAATTCATAGGTTTTGTCAAACGTAATCAAATATGGACCCACAAGATTAGCAAAACATATTGCGACAGTATAGGAGAACAACTCACATAAAAGAGCATATTACGTTGCACTATAGCTCATGAAACTAAAGCTAAAACTGAAAGATAGCATGTACAATGCTATAAAAAGGCATGCCTTACAGGTGTTCGACCAAAACCCAACATAACTATTTACATGACAATAACCGTTAGTCCTTGGCAAACTCGACTAGTAAGTGCTTCTTACTCCAGATACAGGGATAATTAGTCTACAATAGATAAATTTAATTCACTTCGCGCATCACTTAACCAGCAATCGATAAAATTGATAAACAGTTTATGATAATTCAGTGCGAATAGTGGTCTAAAACCCCTCGCTACTTAGGCAACACGTAAACAAGGAATTTCTTACGTATAAAGCTTGTGCCATTTTTAAAAGCAAGCATGTTTTCTCACCCTAAGTTATAAAACAATTATTCAAAATAATTTAAAAGTGGGGCTATGAACTCACCTTGATTGGTGAATTGAAGAAGAATAGTCTAGAATAAAATCACACGATAATGAATGACGGTTCGTAAAGACAACCTATGAAATGAGGGTTTGGTTTAATATTGAAGTAGCGTAGAATTGCGGATAATGCATAAGGATTTACTAGTGTACTTTTATTAATATATTTCCAAAAATTAATGTTTGTGATCGCATAGTAATTAAAAATGTTTTCATAAATAAAATGAATAATAATAATATGTATTAATATTAAATACATATATATGTCTAAGTAAAAATATATATTTTATATATATTTTTATATATATTGTTCGGCACTTTATTAAATTCCCATATATCTAGTTTTTTCATGTGTGTTTTCTAATATTTAATAAGTATAATAATTTATAAAAATTTTGGCATGACTCGTTCGTGTTTACACATTTTCCCAAGTCGTAGACTTTATTTAAAACCATTTTCAAATCACTTTCAATCCACTTTTTATAATTACAAACTATACATCATCAAATCTCTTATTATTCGCAACGTCCAACATTTAAAATGAGTTAAATGTATAGCGTCTAAGTCGTTCACTATTAAATAAGCTATTCATGAACTTATTCCATAAGATACACAGTAGCTTTACGCCTTGGTGTATTGTATTTATGTTGGGCCTTGGCCCGTTAAGTCCAAAAATATTGTTTTACTTATCCATATAGTCCGATAAGCAAAACATTAAATAATAAACACGCGACTTAATAATAAGCTATCAATAAGCTCACAATAAGCCAAACAATAATAAGCCAAACCACAGAAGCTCAAAATAAGCTCGTGGTGTTGGGCCTTGGTTGTGGGATGCGGCTAAAAGACCAATAAGCTATATTCGGGCTTATTTGGTAAGCCGAAATAAGTTTACCATTTGTCCCTTCAAAATACGCTAGAAAATAAGCTAACAAAATATAAGCCGAAACAAAATAAGCTAAACGAATACTTCTTCTCCCTTTTCTAGTTGGGCCGAATACAAGCATAAGCCCATTAAGCTCTAAAAAATCAAAATAAGCTTTTCCAAAATCTTATTATATAGGCCGAATATAAATAAGCTATAGCATACCATTTTTATTACACGAAAATAACCATGATCACAAAATTATGATTTCCTTATATTTAGTATCATTATTTTCGAACCATAAGCATAACCTTTTAAGGTTTATGTAGTTTTAAAATCTTTATTTCACAAAATAAGTTGTACAACTAGTATGTATGCATCAAGATGATTATGAAAGTACAAGTTATTAGAAGATTTGAAGACTTACAAATATTGAAGGTTTTTAGAAGGATGAATAAGACTAAAACAACCCAAATGTTGTTTAGCAAATACCCGAATGATACAAATGATTAAACCTTCAACAAATCTTCAAGAGTTTTTGATCAAAGATGAAAATTTTATGGATTTATATATGTGTGTATGTATTTCGTGGGCTAGGAGAGCAAGAGAGAAAAAGAAAACTTAAATGCTAAGTGTGTGTGAGATATGAATGAAAAATGAGAAGTAAATGGTATATATGGATAATTGCTTCACACAGTAAAAGTGTGTAGTGTGTGTGTGCCGTGGTATAGGACAAGGAGGGAGAAGGGACCAAAATGATCTCCCAATCACAATTAAGCAAGGACAAATGCTAGTTGTAAACTTGTCTTATTACTTTGAATTTCAAATTTGGCATCCAAGATTAATAGGGTGTTTGTTTGGATGTGAGCAAAGGGGAGGGGGACCAAAATGGTCTCCATCATTCTAGGATACTAGTGCTTCATTTTTTATTTAATTTCCAAGTCCTCCGTGCATATGCTTATATTTTAAGTAAATCACGATTCACATAAGTATCAAAACGAATAACAGTATCTCTGAAAATTATTAAATTTTAAATATTACTTTAAAATATAAAAACGTGGATATTTCAAAAATACTACAACGTTAGGTCTCCCGGTTCGCTCCTGGAGACGATTCTCAGATAAAAGCGGGAAAACTTCCTGGTTAAACGTAAAAGTTAAACGAAACTTTTAAAAATTCAAATTAGCAACCGGTAATGGCTAAAATATTAAACAGAAATTTGCGGGATGTCACATCCTTTCCCCGTTAAAAGAGCTTTGTCCTCAAAGCTACGACGTAGTTTCTGCCTCGGGCGCAGAAATTGGGAAAAGATGAGGGTACTTATTGTGCATTTGATCTTCACGCTCCCAGGTGAACTCAGGACCTCTCCTAGAGTTACAACATACTTTGAAAATCGAAATACGGCTCTGCTTCAGATGCTTGACCTCACAGTTCATGATCTCCGACAGTTCTACCGATGAAGTGCATTTGTCAACAATTAGATTTCCATCCAACGGTATAGCAGAATGAGGTTCGTCAGCCCATACATTTCCTATTTCTATTTCTTCGAATTCTATACCGTAAATGTACTATGAACTATACTCAACTGCTCTGGGAGTTCAAGACGATAGGCAACGGTTCCTACTTTGTCAATTATCTTAAAAGGTCCAATATATCGAGGGTTCAGCTTTCCCCGTTTGCCAAAACGTATCACCCTTTTCCATGGTGACACTTTCAGCATGACCTTATCTCCTATTTGAAACTCAAGGGGTTTCCATCTTATGTCAGCATAACTCTTTTGACGATCACAGGCAGCTTGGATACGACTCTTGATTTGAACGATCTTCTTAGTTGTCTCGCGGATGATCTCTGGGCCAGTGAGCTGACTATCTCCAACTTCAGCCCAGCAGATGGGTGATCGAAACTTGCGCCCATACAACATCTCAAATGGAGCAGCCTTAATGCTGGTATGGTAACTATTATTGTACAAAAATTCCACTAACGGTAAATGTTTATCCCAGCCTTTTTCAAAGTCGAGTACATAGGCACGTAACATGTCCTCCAATGTCTGAATGGTTCTATCACACTGACCATCGGTCTATGGATGGTAAGCTGTACTCATGTCCAATTGAGTACCTAATGCTTTATTTAGAGACTTCCAAAAATGTGAGGTAAATCTCCCATCACGATCGGAGATGATCGAAACTGGCACTCCATGCCTTGAGACTACTTCCTTCAAGTACTATCCCGTCAACTTCTCTAACGTGTCATCTTCTTGCATGGGCAAGAAATGAGAAGACTTAGTGAGACGATCAACGATTACCCAAATCGTGTCTTGACCAGTTGTCGTCTTTGGCAATTTAGTCACAAAGTCCATCGTTATGTTCTCCCATTTCCATTGTGGGATCTCTGGTTGAACCAACAAACCAGACGGCTTCTGATATTCTATCTTAACCTTGGTACACGTTAAACACTTGCTGACATAGGTGGCAATTTCTGCTTTCATGTTGGGCCACCAATACAACTTTTCAGGTCTTGATACATCTTATCCGATCCATGATGGATGGAATACATTGACTTATGCGACTCATGCATAATCAAGGCTCTCAAATCACTAAAATACGGAATCCAACTTCTATTGTTCAAACATAATGTTCCATCATCCACAGTATTTCAAGCTTGTTTTAATCATGCCATGTGCAAAATCTTCGATAATGAAGTTTCTCCTTCTTTCCTGTTTCATGATGTGAGCACATCAAAAAATCTGCTTAGGAAGATTTTAAGACCACTATAGTCATAACGTAAAAGGCCCCCGGAACTCGTATGGCTTTACATCTTCCCTATCGAATTAGGGCGTCAGCCAACCAACATTCGCCTTCCTTGGGTGGTATCGAATCTCACAGTCATAGTCGCTCAACAACTCTAACCACCGTTGTTGTCTTATGTTCAACTCCTTCTGATTGAGAATGTGTTGCAAACTCTTGTAATCAGTAAACATGACACACTTTGTACCATACAGATAGTGTCTTTACATCTTTAAAGCAAACACTACTACACCAAGCTCTAAGTCGTGTATGGTATAGTTCTTCTCGTAAACCTTAAGTTGGCGGGATGCGTAAGCTATGACCTTCTCCTTTTGCATCAAAACCGCGCCCAACCCTTTATACGAAGCATCGCAGTATACCACGAAGTTCTCACTTCCCTTGGGTAAGGCCAAAATCGGCGCACTACATAATTTTTTCTTCAACAACTGAAATGCAGCTTCTGCCTTCTCTCCCCAATCAAACTTCACGCTCTTCTGAGTCAACTTCGTCATAGGCCTAGTGATTTTCGAGAATCCTTCGATAAATCGTCGGTAGTAACCGGCCAAACCTAAAAATTGACGAATCTCGATTGGTGTCTTGGGTGATGCCCAATCCTTGATTGACTCAATCTTAGTAGGATCAACGTGAATGCCTTCACTATTAATCATGTGACTAAGAAATTGTACCTTCGAAAGCCAAAACTCATACTTTGAAAACTTGGCGTACAATTCCTCCTCCTTAAGTAGCTTCAAAATTAACTTAAGGTGTCCTTCATGCTCCTTTCTGCTCTTGGAGTAGATTAAAATATCATCGTAAATACAATCACAAATCTATCAAGATACGGTTTGCACACCCGATTCATTAAATCCATGAATATTGTCTGTGCGTTAGTCAAGCCAAACGATATTACTTGGAACTCGTAGCGACTATAGCGAGTCCTAAATGTTGTCCTTGGAATGTCTTCCTCACGAACTCTGAGTTGATGATAACCAGATCTCAGGTCGATCTTAGAGTAGACTCTTAACCCTTGGAGTTGATCAAACAAGTCGTCGATTCTCAGAAGTGGGTATCGGTTCTTCATAGTAAGTTTGTTTAGTTCACGGAAGTCGATACACGTCCGAAAAGATCCATCTTTCTTTTTGACAAACAAAACCGGAGCTCCCTAGGGTGAGGAACTGGGTCTTATAAATCCTCTGTTAGAAAGTTCTTGCAACTGCGTGGATAACTCTTGCATCTCGGCTCGTGTTAATCGGTAAGGGGCTCGTGCTACTGGTGCAACACTAGGGACTAAGTCGATTTGTAATTCGACTTGTCGAGCAGGTGGTAGTCTAGGAAAGTCTTCTGCAAAGACTTCCAAAAATTCTCGTACAATCGGCACGTCCTCAAGTCGCTTCTCCTCCGACTTGTCCTCAGTATTCTTGGATGTAACTTGCGCTAGATAAACTTGGCATCCCTTCTGTATATACTTCTGGGTCTTCGTAAACGATATGATGTTTAGCTTCGACTTACTTCTTCCGCCGTCACAATCATCACCTCGGATTATCAACACTTCATCTCCATAAGGTATACGGACAACCTTCTCGTCACAAACGATCAACGCATGGTACTTCTACAACCAATCCATACCGATGATGACGTCAAAAATACCAAGTTCTACGGGCATTAAATCTTTGTCGAACGGATGACCTAATAATCATAACGTACAACCTCTAAGGACAACATTTGTTTCTGAAATTATTCCATCGGCAAATTCTATGGCATAACTAGTGTTTAAAGTAGATGGTGCAACATCAAGAAAAGCACTAAAGGTAGATGACACAAAACTCCTATCGGCTCCTAAATCGAATAACATAGAAGCATAACAGTTATTGAGAAGGAACGTACAAGTGACAACATTAGAATCGAGGTTTGCTCATCTTCCTCCAATAGCGTAAGCCTTTGCCGTAGCCTCATTACTTCCAGTCTAGTTTCCAGTCTTGTTTCCATTCTTGTTTCCAGTCTTGTTTCCACGGTTCTGATTTCTCAACTTAGGATAATCTTTCCTAAAATTACCTGGCCTTCCACACTCATAACAAACAATACCTAGCTGATTCCCAACTGGGGCTCTCTAAGTGTTTGGATTAACTGTAGCCATACAATCCCTAGTTATATGACCGACTCTCTTACAGTTTCCACATCTCACAGTACACGGTCCTGCATGGTGCAACTTGCACTTGTTGCAATAGGGAAGAGATCCAACATACCCCTTTTTCTCATTGTTCCCAGCCGTGTAAGCTCTTGCCACACTCTGGCCTCTAACATTTTGCCACTTTAAAACTGGTTGTTGCCCCCGAGTGTCTCTCGGGTTGTTCTCCAACCTTCTTTTGTTTTCAGCACTTCTAGCATATCCCTTCAGCTTTTGATCCATTAAGTTGTTGGCAACACGAATTGCATCTTGAAGTTTAGTGGGTTCAGTAGCTATTACATTCCATTGAATATTGTCAGACAACCCTCCTACGAATCTCTTAACTTTATCCTCCTCATTTGGGACCATTCTAGTACACAACAACACCAATTCCTAAAATCTTCTAGTATAACCAGTCAAGTCATTTCCCTTCACAACCAAGTTCCACAACTCGGTCTCCATCTTTTGAACCTTGTTTCTTGGACAGTACACTTCTATCATCAACTTCATAAGTTCTGCCCAACTCATGGCATAGGCGGCCTAAATCCCAATTGTTCTCTTATGGGAGTTCCACCATGTCAATGCACTGTTCAGAAGCGTGCACGAAGCATACTTCACTTGGTACTTCTCTGGACAGTTGCTAATGTGGAATACCGTTTCCATCTTCTCGAACCAACGAGTTTTCCAACAACTCTTTCTGTCCCATTAAAGCTAAGTGGCTGGCACTTCAGGAAGTCTTGATATGTGCACTCTCGACCAGGCACAAATCCTTCAAAGTTATAGCCATTTCCTCCTCCGTTCCCATTACCATTTCTATTCCCTCCATTTCCATTTCCTCTATTTCCATTTCTGAAACTTCTTCTAGGAACTTCTGACTTAATTCCTTAAAACTTTCCACACTCTTTGGGTTTGGGTCGTCAAACTAGTTTCGTGTCGCCCCACCTTGGGTTTGACGAAACATTTTACACTAAACGGGCATCGTCCATTCCACTTGTTCGGCCGCCACCGAGAAGATACCTAAATGATCTTCCGAATCCTTGTTTCCCTCGTATACCCTGATGTTCCAAGGGAGTTTGGCCCTCTTATGATATTTGAAATGAGTGATTCTTTAGGTAAAAGGAGTGGGTTTAGGCCGTTTGTAAGGTGAATTCAGCTCTTCATATGCGTCCACTGAACCTTCCTTACGTTCATAGTCCGAGCTTGTTTCTTGATGTCCGAACCTTTTTCCTTTATTGGTATGTGCTTAATTACACACACCTTTTACCTATAAAAACGAGCCTAAAATGACCAAAATATATCAAAAATACATTGTATTTATGTGTTTGGTGATTTATGATTGTGCAGGTAACGGATATTCACTAAAGGACAAAAACGAAGCCAAAAGGACAAAACCAAGCCCAAGAATGGAAAGAGCGTGAAAAGTCAAAGTCAAAGTTAAAGCCAAAGACGTGTTCATGGACCAACCCGTACCCAAGTTAATGGGCCGGGTCAGCCCAAAAGTGTTTATCTACTCATTATAAAGCCCAAAATAAGCTTGAATC
>BQNB010093384.1:0-26383 GCA_026074375.1 Tanacetum coccineum | reverse complement strand
AGGCTAGGATTGGATGAGGGCCTTTCTACACTCGCAAGAAACACAGCCCAAGAGCTTTGAGCTAGTATAAAAGAGAGACCAAGCCGAGACTAAAGACACCTTTTTTTTTATGTTTTAGTTTAATTTTAATTTTCAGTATTTCCTTTTACATTATTGTACTCAGTTATCTTTTTTTTAAAGTTTATGTTGTAAGTCTCTTGGTTTTCAATAAAAAGATAAGAATTTTTTGTGATATTGCATTTGTCAAAATTCAAACTATAATTTAAACTGTTTCATTCTGTTTAAATTGTATAAACATGTGGTAAAAGTCATTAAAGTTCATTTGGGATCACTTATATCAACCCTCTTTTACCAAGAATCAGCCAAAACTCCAATTCTATAAAATAAGAGGGTGTTTGGGTTAGACCTTAAAATGGGTCAAACTGTGTTTTCCATGGGTGAACACCACTCAGCCAACTTTGGCTGAGTGTGGTAGGTTTATTGGGCCACTTTAAACACAATTTTTAGTGTAAAAATAATTTTTTAGGCATCCTTTTATAATCTGTCAAAAATTCATAAGCCTAAAATAAGTCTAAGTGCTCAAGCTGCTTAAGCAGCTTAAGCACTTTGTTCTTGTGCTCTTGGGTGTCATTTCTAGCCAAATAAACTCACTTTTGTTCTGTCCCTTTTGGTTTGACCAAGTAAGTCAAGTGCATGTATGCACTTTTCTTTTCCTGAAAACCCTCAACTTTAAACCCCTTTATCAGCAGTTTTTAATCCTCCAAAATAGCTCAACTTTTGAATTTAAGCTCATTAGCCTCCCCTCTTTATCTGTTTGTACTTTGTTGTGGCCAAAAAGCTCATATGAGCTTATTTCAATAAGCTCAAAAAGCCCCTTAAGCTCACTGCCATGCTCCCCTGGTGCTGAGCACCAAAACTAAGCCCCCATTTCTAGCTTATTTAACCTTAAGCTATAGGATTTTTTTGCTTTTTAATATAGCCTGTAGGTTTGTCTCTTAGGTTTAGCAGCTTAAATCCCTAGGTTAGCTTATTAAGGTAGCTTATTCTAAGCTCAAAAGTCCACTTTTTCTTTTTTTTTATAAACTGTTAGATATAGCTTACTTAAATAACAGCTTATTTTAGGGCTTATTCTAGAATACTTTAGCTTATTTAGACATCCCTTAGCCTAGTAACTTATTCCCATAGTTAGGAAGCTCAGCTATTTAGAACTCACTTACGAATCCTGCGATCAAGAAGAAGTCGCCAAGAGAGCGTGTTGAGAGCGCGCGATAGAGAGATAAGTCTGCAGTCGAGAGCGGATCTCAGCGAGAGAAGAAGTAGCTGTCTATTTAATGATTAATAGATCGCAGGCCAAGAGCTATTTATGAAATTGTTCTCCCATAAGCCCCTCTTTAACTTTGCTTTTATAACTTTTGGCCAATAACACTTTTGGACCAAACTGTAATCGGTGGCCACTTTCAGGACCCATTTGTGTAGTTTCATCTTTTCTAGTTAACATTGTTAGTCCTTAGGTAGTCCACCCTGATACCCCACACTCCGTTGTCCTTTCAGTCCTTTTCACTGTTGTCCCAAAGTTAACTTAGTTAGTTTCTTTAATTTAATTAATTTAAATTAGGTAATATACTAAATTAATTACTTTTTATAAAATCAGTCGCCGAGGATGATATGGGCATTTTAAAGTTTTGAGGAGGCCTAGTGTTGCGCGTTTAGGTTTCTATATTATTTAAATTTTCATTTTTTCAGAATTGTTTTATTAACATTATTTTTTGTCTTTTTCTATTTTCTTAGATTTAATTAGTTTTTAATCTTTAAAAAAAATCATAAAAAAATCTAAAATGACTAAAAAAATATTTTTCTTTTTTTACAAAATTTTCTTTGTCCATTTATTGTCTAGGAAAAATATAAAAGTTAGTGTAGCTAAATTTTTCATAAATTTCAGTTTTAGAACCCCGTTTTTTTATTTTACCGGGTAAGTTTTACCGTTTCTTTCTTTTTCGTTTACCATTCAAACGACCTTCCGTTTTAGTTCTAGTTTTTCTTTATTTTTTCAAATTAAGTTAATTAGGATTTAATTTTGATTTTTAATTTAATTTAGCATTTATTTTCTTAATTTTTAGTATTTAGGGTTCCTTATACCTAATTTTGTTTCCCGTAGTTTTTTTTAAGATCCCCATTTCCTTGCTTGTTTTCCTGTAGATTAATTTAGGTTTTATTTAATTTTAGTTATAATCATATCAGTTTCTCTATCATTCAATTTCTCATCAAACCAGGATAAATTTCAATTGCAGCCTCGTTGGGACATACGACCCGGGAATATCTCTTCCGGAATCTTTTTATCATTGATTTGCCTAGTAGTATTTTATACGTATACTATTTGGCGAACCAGTCATCCTTGACATGCCCGAAGACTCTAGATTTCCTATAATTTTAGGAAGACCATTTTTGGCGACCGCTCGAGCAATGATTGACGTGTTTAATAAGAAGATTACATTGAAAGTGGGGGATGATGAAGTAATTTTTGATGTCGACCAATCGATTAAAAAACCGCCCACTGCTGACGATGAGTGTTATGGAATTGATGATTTGGACGACACAATCAACAAAGAAGCTTAGGAAATATTGGCAAACGAAGAGGCTGACTCGTTCTTATCAAAAGGGCTGGAGAAATCAATTGATCAATCAGACCTAGAATGCTGCAAATCTGTTGATTACGATAATGGTTCTGATTCAGAAAACCCAATATGGCGTATCAACTCTTTAAATACGCCGTATCCAGCTACTGAACGTAATGAAAGTAAAAGTGAAACCCTCTATTCGGCCAGCGCTAACGAGATTGATGAAAAGAAACCCAAGCTGAAGAATTTGCCTCAACACTTAGAGTATGCTTACCTCCATAGAGATAAATCCTTTCCTATTATTATTTCATCTAAATTATCCGAAAGGGAGAACAAGTCACTTTTGCAAGTGTTGGAGAAACATAAAGGAGAAATTGCTTGGAAAATGTCAGACATCAAAGGAATCAGTCCGTCGTACTGCACACACAAGATTTTAATGGAAGATGACTACAAACCGGTCATTCAACCCCAAAGGCGTCTAAACCCAAAAGTCCAAGATGTTGTGAAAAACGAAATTGTGAAGCTACTTGATTCCGGGCTAATTTACCCAATTTTGGATAGTTCATGGGTTAGCCCCATTCACGTTGTGCCCAAAAAGGGAGGAATGACTGTAGTTTGGAATGATGATAATGAACTAATCCCTTCACGCACAGTTATTGGATGGCGAGTGTGCATCGATTACCGTAAACTTAATGACACAACTCGAAAAGACCACTTCCCCCTCCCTTTTATCGACCAAATGCTAGAACGTTTATGTAGGAATGAATATTACTGTTTTCTAGATGGATTTTTAGGGTTCTTCTAAATTCCTATAGCTCTGAAAGATCAAGAGAAGACAACCTTCACCTGTCCTTATGGAATCTTCGCTTACCGACGAATGTCGTTTGGATTATGCAACGCTCCTGCTACTTTTCAAAGATGCATGACAACAATCTTCCATGATATGGTGGAAGACTTTGTGAAAGTATTCATGGACAACTTCTCTGTATTCGGTAATTCTTTTGATTGTTGTCTGGCTAATTTAGATTAAATGCTTGCTAGATGTGAGAAAACCAACCTTGTGCTAAATTAGGAAAAATACCATTTTATGGTAAAAGAAAGGATAGTTTTAGGACATAAAATTTCTGGAGCAGGAATTGAAGTAGATAGAGCTAAAATTAATGTGATAGCTAAATTACCGTACCCAACAAACGTAAAAGGAGTTAGAAGTTTTTTGGGACATGCTGGATTTTACAGAAGGTTCATAAAAGACTTTTCCATGATCTTCAAACCAATGACCCAACTTTTGATGAAAGACGCAAAGTTTGATTTTTTCGATGATTGTAAAAAGGCATTTAACATTTTGAAAGAAAAACTAACCACTGCGCCTATCATAATATCTCCCGATTGGAACGTGCCCTTTGAATTAATGTGCGATGCTAGTGACTTCGCTGTTGGAGCTGTTTTAAGGCAACAAATCGATGGAAAATTCAAACCAATCTATTACGCCAGCAAAACCTTAAATAATGCCCCAGAGCATTATACCACCACTGAAAAAGAACTTTTTGCAGTTGTTTTCTCTTTTGATAAGTTTTGTCAATATCTTGTCTTATCAAAAACTGTAGTCTACACTGATCATTCTGCTTTGAAGTATTTGTTCAGCAAACAGGACGCCAAACCTCATCTTATTAGGTGGGTTCTACTTCTTTAGGGGTTTGACATCGAAATTAAGGATAAAAAAGGGGCAGAGAACTTAGCTGCGGATCATTTGTCAAGACTTGATGGCTTAGGAACATTTACGGAGGAGTAAATCACTGATGAATTCCCCGATGAACATCTCATGATATTAAAAGCTGAGGTCAATAGCGATGAACCATGGTATGCTGACTATGTTAATTATATTGTTGGAAAGATTGTGCCTCCAAATTGGATACCCAAAAAAAGAAGAAGGTTTTTCTCTCAAGTTAAGAGTTATTTTTGGGACGAACCTTACTCATTCAAGCTATACTCAGACAATGTAATGAGGAGGTGTGTTGCTGGAAACAAAATCTCAAAAATCTTAGCACATTGTCATTCTGGACCGACTAGGGGACATCATAGTGCATCGATTACTGGAAGGAAAGTCTATGAATCTGGATTTATTACACTTGTAAAAGAAATAAAAGCAAGAGTTCGGGAGTACTTGCTACGTACATGGCTTTCCCTTCGGGTTAGTAGCTCAATTAGCCTGACATCATTGAATTTCACTCTTGTAAATAGAATAAATGGTTGTTTCAAATTTCTTAATAGTAAAGGATAGGGTACCGAAACTCTATAAGACTACAAGGCGTCATGGCCAAGCATCTTTAAAGATGCTAAAGATTACGTAATAAAATGTGATGCATGTCAAAGATCTGGAAATATTTCATCAAGAAGTGAGATGCCACAAAATAATATTCAGGTGTGTGATGTATTTGACATTTGGAGGCTAGACTTTATGGGACCCTTTCCGAACTCGAAAGGGAATAAATACATATTAGTGGCAGTAGATTACTTCTCAAAATGGGTCGAAGCTCAAGCTCTTCCTATAAACGATGCTCACGTTGTGATCAGATTTTTGAAAAGACTATTTGCAAGGATTAGTGATCGGGGAACACATTTTTGTAACTCTCAATTAGAAAAAGCCTTGCAAAAATACATAGTGACTCATAAATTATCTACTACATACCACCCCCAAACCAACGGACAGATTGAAGTGACCAATCGAGCTATAAAACGTATTCTAGAAAGATCTATAGGATATAACCCAAAGAATTGGTCAGAAAAGCTTGATGATGCATTGTGGGCATTTAGAACTGCCTACAAGACACCTACTGGATGCACCCCTTTCAGATTGGTATATGGAAAAGCATGTCACCTACCTATGGAGATCGAACACAAAGCATATTGGGCTCTTAAGCAATGTAATATGGATCTCACAACTACTTCGAAAAACCATTTCATGGAACTTAATGAATTATTATAATTAAGAGACGAAGCATATGAAAACACCCGGATCTACAAAGAAAGAACTAAAAGATGGCACGACTCTAGGCTTCGGGGAGATAAAGATTTCAAACCAGGAGATAAGGTATTATTATTCAATTCTAGATTTAAAATGCATCCAGGTAAGCTTAAATTAAAGTGGTACGGGCTAAACATCATAAAAACTGTATCTCCGTATGGAACCGTGGAAATCATCGATAAAAACAGAATCAATTTCAAAGTCAATGGACACAGACTGAAAAAGTACCACGATGAAAATATTGATGCAAACGAAAAAGAAGTAGTTGAATTGGATGAAGATGCAATGTGAAAAGATGCTGAAGACAAGTCTACCTTAAGACTTTTCTGTAAACAAAAGTGCCTCCCGAGAGACAACCCGGAATGTTATTTAATTTTGTTATCGAGTATGTATTCCCAGACATCAATACGGCGTATCCGCTCCATACCATACGACGTATTGATTGTCTGAACGTTATCAGTCTTTACTTTTATGCACTTTAAAAACATTATTGTTAGTTCTGTCAATACGGCGTATTCATTAACATGATACGGCGTATCTACAGACTAACCCATATTTAAGTTTTTGTTTAGTTTAGTTTAAATTAACCGTAGATACCAAGATAGGAATGCATAGTTTCCCATATTTTATACAGGACCTCGTGAAAGAAAAATCGACGAATGTTGGTGGAGAATCTACAAAATCTGGAGATACTGAAGTGTTGGAGTCTTGAAACTTCAAGACGGCTGTTCAACACAAATTTTTGCTCAATAAAGTTACATGTAGAATCACTACCGAGCAAATATCAGGGGAGTTTCTCATTCTAATTCTTTTTAATTCCTGTATTTTATGTTTTATTCATACAACGAGGGTGTTGTATATTTCAAGTGGGGGGGGGGGAGGGTGGAATTAGAATATTTACTTGTCCTAAATTTTCACACAAAAACACTAAAATGCTTAAAATATGCTCAAATTTAAAAAAAATTTAAGCATACTTTTATGAAAATTACATGTTACATAACCCGCACACAATAAACCTTGATAGATATTGTGAGGATTTAGCCTATCAGTTTCCCAAATTTTTACCTAAATTCCATAAAATATGAGTGTGCCGGTGATGTAGTAGACTTTAGAACTTGGCTTGGTATATCACTCGAGACCACAGTGATGAGTATTATGGATTTAATTGGAGTAACTTGTTTAAACTGGTAAATTTTTAGAATTACACCCAAAAAGCCTATCCATGTTGTTTATTAATTAACTACACCAATTAGTTAACCTCCCGTTTAAACCCTTTTCCACTCTCATATTTAGAGTGAAGATCTACTAGAACAACCCGTAGAGCCAATCCTTTAGGAATTAGACCAATTAAATTTGTTTACCGAGTCTTGTGTCATTTTCTATCTTTGGTGCGGTTGGAAATTTGCACATTGCAAATGAGAATGTATAAAGTAGTCGTAGCTTACGTATTTTTGGTACCATTATAATTAATGGTGAATCCGAAGTATGAATAACTACCGAAGGAATTATCCGGAATTATTATGATCGTGAAGATGGTGAAATTACTCCGAGTTTCATAGTTATTGTTTATTTAAAAAAATCAAAAAAATGATGAGAAAAATTGCAAAAAAAAGAAAAGGAAAGTTTGAAGATAATCGTTTCGCAAGAGCATTACCGAAGGAATTATACGAAGGATCGATTATTCGTTAACACGTTTAGAAGAATCAATGATGTAGAGTATTGTATAAAGTGGAGGATATTGCCACTTGCCTTGTAGAGTATGTAAAGTTATGGGATGATTGAGAAGTTGACCGTTATGGGAACGCCAACTTAGGTTGTTGTTTTTGATCTATGATCAAGACGTCTGTAAATAGTTATGTCTTTGTCATGGTAACGGTCGAGAAAAGTGTCTAGCAACTGTATCTTAGCCTTAATCTATTTGTTTCGTACTTTTTATTTAACAATAATTTACTTCCCTCTCACCTAATGATTAGCCGCTGGTTTTACGCAAATGAGGATCTGATTGAGCGTGCATGTCTATTCCGTTGTTACGACCATGTATGCACGTCTCAGCTACCTCGTTGGTTTATGACTTTTGATGAAAGTTAGAAGGTTCCTACCCTATATCATTCTTCATCCTAATTGTTGGTTAAATTCGAATGAGGATGTGATTGAACACACATGTCTATTCTGTCGTTACGGCCATGTATGTGTGCTTTAGCTGCCTTGTTGGAGTGGTACTTCTGGTGAAAGATTGTAGAATGATCAACCGTAAGCCTTTCCATACAAAAATCTATATTTATCTTTATAAACTTGTTACTCCTTGGCTTTAATGGTGAAGATGTGTATCCTTGCCAAGCTTATGATGGAATACTCGTTACGACTAAGCAATTGAGCGAATTAGTTACATGTTACAACATAGATTAGTTGAGTGATTTGAGTGTTTTCATCTTCCTATTTCGTGAGGTGCTTGGTTGTGTACTTGTAAAAGATCGAATGAATGCTTTAACAAAAAATATCCTTAGAGATACATATTTGTAAAATTTCTAAAGACTACTTGAGGACAAGTAGGATTTAAATGGGGGGATATTTGATGACATCAAATAACATACATTTTATAGTATCATTTATCCCATATAATTAACCCATATTATATAATTATTGCAAAGAATTATTACTTAATCGTTTATATTTGAGAATTGCATTAATTAAGGAGTACTTGGTGAAAGTTAACAAAAGACGCGCATTCTGGAGCTTAAACGAAGATATTTTGAAGATTACTATTCTAAAGACCAATACGCCGTATCCATTAAGAAGATACGGCGTATCCATGCCTGAACTCACCAAAGACCACAAAGGAAATAAGCCAATACGCCGTATCCAGAAGAAGGCTATACGCCGTATCGAAGATATAGTATGTGAAGATTCTGGAAGATATCAATCATGGTCCCTACTCCAAGAAACCCTAATACGCCGTATCCAATCCCTTGGATACGCCATATCGAGACCGACTCCAGACAGTATAAATAAAAAACTCAAAAATGAGTTTTAGGTGTGCTAAATCATATTCTCAATACCTAAACCACAAAAGTTGATTTTCAAAGGCAAAGAAGAGCAGAATAGGTTGTGTAAAGCTATCCATTCCATAGGAGACACGTGTAATTCCATATACTTTAGTAATCGTTCAGTTTTTGGTATCATTCGTTAACTCAGTTAGTTTATCTTGGCTAAATAATTATTCTTGTATTTATTATGACGTTTGAAGGCTAATACCTTCAGGTATTAGCCATTATTATGAAGATCTAAATGTTTGGTATTTGTTTATCTCGATTGCTTGATTTATCGTTGAATGCTTATTTATATTTATCAATTTATACTTGTTTACGTGCTTTTGTATGCGACCTGTCATTCAACTGGATCTAGTGATACAGACCAAGTAGATCTAGAGTCTGGGATAGCTCTCCATATAGTAATTTATACATCTCGAATCATTGGATCACAAATATTGTCCCTCTAAGTCTGTGTCTAGGATACGCTTCGGGCTTAACTAGTTAATTGGATATTGCCTTTGGTTTATTGATCGTGTTGACTAGAAGGTGAACCTAGATAATTCAACAAGTAACGTTCTGATTCCAAGGGATAGTTGGACAAGTAACCTACTAGTGTATAAAGAACCATTAAGCAGTAAGTGGGTAAAGTCTCTATGAGCCAGGGTTTAACAAGATCACCATTGCTTTAATCCCTAAGATAGATTATAATCAGCAAACAAGGATGCTTTATGAGGATGCTTTAATTGTGAGAGAATTAATGTGTCTAGGTCTTAGGAAGAAGTAACGCCTAAGTCTAAGAATGATATGCCACCTCGAGATAAGAAATCATTGCACTAATAAACATACCAACGTTCTAATCGGATTAATAATGGTTAATATAGTTTACTTATATTAGGCTCAACCGCTCTCTTATCTTCTGCTAATTTACTTGCATGGGTAACAGTGCCTTGAATTGATTTTAGTCACCAACCAAACCCGTGCTAGTCTCTCAAGCTAAAAATCCCTTTTTCCTATTAGATCTAGGACTAACATAGGTTTAACATAGATTAGACAACCAAGATATTAATAATCTGAAAAGGTTTAACCTCGCTCTCAGTGATCGACAGCCTACTTACCAACGAATCTACATCTTGATCGGGTACAGTGCCCGTTAAAGTGTTGTTTCTGGTTTAGTCGGCAAAATATAAATTTAAAACTTGAATCATAAAATACACACCACACAACGACACATCATATATCTTAAAGGAAAAATAGAGTACTGAAAGACATGGTTAATTCCATGTTGTCCTACTCAGGACTGAGTCAAGGTATCTGGGATGAAGCTATGTTAACAGCTTGCTAATTATTAAATCAGTTTCCCAATAAAAGGAACAAGATAATCCCTTATGAACTTTGGACTAACAAGAATTCAAACCTGAACTACCTCAGGGTTGTTTGGCAGTTGTGAGACTCCTTGATCCAAAGCTGAAGACTTTAGGTGAAAGAGGCATTGAATGCATCTTTGTTGGATATGATGAGCATTCTAAGGGTTTTAGGTTCTATGTCATTGAGCCTAATGAATCAATTTTAATTAACTCGATAATTAAATTAAGAGATGTTATCTTTAATAAGAATAGATTTTTATCAGTTCCTAAACCAAGTCAAAGGTCCTTGAAAGATGGAACTAAAGACATTGGTGGCTCAGTGGCCCCTTAAGAGGTTGTAACTCAACAACCTGAACCCGAGGTTAGAAAAAGCAAAAGGAATAGGATTCCAAAGAACTCTGGACCTAAATTTCAATTATACTTGATTGAAGGAACAAGGGATGAGGTCTTTGACTAACACTTCTATTGCTTTAAGTAAATGGAAATGGAATCAAACCTCCTCCTAGGCTCGTACACAGATTTACGTTCAATAATCCTAGGGGATTTCACTTTGACACGTCTTCGTTCGTGATCGCTTAGAGCCCCGTTGAGGATGATCCCAAAATATTTGATGAAATAATTAAATCCCAAGATGTTGCTTTCTGAAAAGAAGTAATTAATGATGAGATAGATTTCATCATGGGCAACAATACTTGGGTATTGGCTGATCTACCTCTAGGTTGTAAACCTTTTGGTTGCAAATAGATCTTTAAAATAAAACTAAAGGTAGATGGAACTATTAAAAAGTTCAAAGCTAGACTAGTCATTCAGGGTTTTAGACAAAGTCAGGGATATAATATTTTGACACTTATGCTATAGTGGCACGTATCAGTATAAGACTGCTAATTGTTATGGCATCAATTCACAATCTGATTATTCATCAGATGGATGGAAGACATCATTCTTAAATGGTGAATTGGATGAGGAGGTCTATATGAACCAACCTTAGGGCTTCATCATGACTGGCAATGAAAACAAGGTGTGTAAACTAATTAAGTCCTTATATGGACTGAAGCGGGCACCTAAGCAATGGCATCAAAAGTTTGATGAAGTGGTTTTATCTAATGGTTATTTACTTAACAAAGCTGAAAAATGTGTGTATAGCAAATTTGATGAAACTGGTAAAGGAGTCATCATTTTCCTATATCTTGATGACATGCTGATCTTTGGCACTAACCAAGTTCAGGTTGACCTGACAAAGGAATATTTGTCATCAAGGTTCTCCATAAAGGACATGTGGGAGGCTGATGTTATCTTTGGTATAAGGATTAAACATGAAAGTAATGGAATAGCAATTTCTCAGTCTCACTATATTGAGAAAGTACTGAAGAAATTCAATTACTTTGATTGTACTCTAGTGAGTACTCCTATGGATACAAGTAAGAAGCTGATGCCGAATAATGGTCATGTTGTATCTCAACTTGAGTATTCGAGGGTGATTGACCGCTTGATGTATGTCATGACTTATACAAGGCCTGATATTGCTTTTGCAGTGGGTAAACTGAGTAGGTACACTAGTAATCCTAGTACTCAGCATTGGCAAGCAATTTAGAGGGTACTAAAGTATTTGAAGAAAACTATGGACTATAGTTTGACATATACTACTATCCTTCAGTTTTAGAAGGATACACTAATGCAAGTTGGATCAACAATGCTGAAGACAATTCATCTACCCGTGGCTGGGTATTCCTGCTTGGTAGAGGTGCAATTTTTTGGGCATCCAAGAAGCAAACTTGCATCACCAGCTCAACAATGGAATCTGAATTTGTGGCTTTAGCAGCTGCTGGTAAGGAAGCTGAATGGTTGAGAAACATGGTCCTTGAGATTCCATTAAGGTCCAAACCTATAGCACCTATATCTATCCGTTATGATAGTGCTGTTACATTAGCAAAGGCTTATAGCCAGATGTACAATAGGAAGTCTAGATACTTCGGTGTCAGGCATAGCATGATTCGTGAACTTATCATGAATGGGGTGGTATTTATAGAGTTTGTGAGGTCTCAACAAAACTTAGCTTATCACTTGACGAAGGGATTAGCTAGAGACTTGGTTATAAAGTCTGCTGAAGGAATGGGTTTAAAGTCCAAATAAGTCGTTGAATGTTAGGACACCCAACTCCCTACTGAGGAAACTTGGTAGCTGAGTTCAATGTGGAAAGCTGAATGTTCAGTGGACTGAAGCAGATGTATTTACATATCATCCCAAGGATGCGCTTGGAACCTGCTGAAAAGGAGGATGAAGTATTTACTTCTCTATGGTTAATTTCTTTGAAAAAGTGTTTGGCGGGAGCATGAATAAAGATGAACCACCTATGTAAATGTTGAAGTTTTCCGCTTCATAGAGCATGAACTTTGGCTCGTACAACATTTATGAATTGGATATGGACACATGGGTTGTATAGTGTCAGGAGCGTTTAAGTGTTTGAAAACTTGTGTCCATTTTATCTTCATGTATTCAAATGGGTTGAAGGGTTCAATTCTTAAAACACCCTGATTCTCGAATATTTGAACATGTAATTTACTAAGATGGAAATTCAATCCTCAAACATTTTCGTTTATGCACAAGTTGTGTTTAATGTTGAATTTTCATGCAAAGGAATTGTACTAAATTGAGGAGGATTTTTGGAAATTTAGTTTAATTATGGGTTCAGTTCATACCGGATAATGGGGATGGAGGTACGGAGTGTACACCCATAAGTCACTGAACACCCTGACTTTGATAGTAGTTAAGTATTGTTCAGTCTCTGATAAAGTTCAGTGAGTCCACTCTTCAGTGAGTGACACTCTGGACTGAAGGAATTCATCAGCTGATGAGTTCAGCGAAAGCTAAAGGATCTCATCAGGGAGTAACTCCTCAGAGGGTTAACATCAGTGAGTCTTTTCAGTTTGAACACTTTCAGCTTGTGTGCTCCTCAGCGAGCTAGCTGATGAGTATTCAAGACACGGAAGGAATGACAAAGCTGGACTGAACTGGTAAACTTGTAATGGCTTTGACCTATTCAAGTGGCAGTTATAACTACATTTAATGACAATATTTAATGGGTCGGGTAACCACTAAACCCGATAATCATGGAGAATATTATGATGTGATTAATGGGCTGATTAATTATCATAATTCCATGGGCTAGGGTTTTGAGTAATCTCTACTATAAATAGAGATCATAACATTTGCATGAGAGATACACAGAAAACCTAAACACTTGGATGCGCAAGGGTTATTGATTTGTGCCTAATTCAATAACATACATTTGGTCTTATCCCAAGTAGATATTCATGATACTCAGGCATTAGGGTTGAATAGTTTACTTTGGAAAGTGATAACACGATTCCAAGTGATATTCGATAACCTTCATTAGTATTTTGAAAGCTAATGATTATCTTCACCCTGTTCTGGGCTCATAACCACCATGATCTAGGTTTTGATTCCTTGATGAACTGAGCCACGTCGGCATAAATACGAAAATTCCCCAACCAAATTGATCGTAAATTCCTGATCAACGTATCCACATCATTAACCTTATTGAAACGAGCAAATGTAAAAAGTTTACCCTGTTTGGAAAGCTTATTCGGGATGTAAACATCTTGCACAAGTGTTCCATAACTTCTTAGCAGATAAATGCACTGAGAAATTCGTTATAAAGATATTACACGATAATCTTTCTGACAACGATTCATTCGAAAGCTTATAACCTCCACGAACACTAGAATCCATTGCCAATTGAAGACATAAACCCTAAAAAACGAACGAGAAAGGAACCTTAGAAACAGCGAGCGGATCTCTAGACGACAAGAAGGAAAAAACTAAAAGGAAAACGATGATGATGAAACCCAAAAACAACGATTTGATCCTTATGGTTCCAAAGCAAAACTAACATGTAAGAAACTTCATTATTGAAGAATGATTGGAAAGCGTTTGGATTTCCGTCGTAAGCCGCCGCCGCCGTCATTAGTCGCATAGGCTTTTTTTATGATTTTTGCCATTATTTTTTTAAGTAAGCTAAAATATAAACTCACAATTAATAATCATCTATAATCCTTGTCGCTGCTATAAATATAGATAATCTACATATGTCTAAATCGTATTTGATATCTTCAAATGGTTTAGTGGTATAGAGATTTGTAGGATATTTATAAATTGAAGCCTTTTGATAATATTTGCATAAACCATTTTCTTTTTTAAAAAGTACAATCACTTGAATTGATCATAACATATTCTATTTTAATTGTTAAACTTGAAGTTCTCAAATGAGATACATTAAAAATGTTACTTGAACTGATACAAATCAAGAGTTCGTTTGTAATTTTCAAATCTCTATTGGTCGAAATGTACACATACATTGTGTAATTCATATACTACAATGTTATAATTGATTAGTAGAGAATAGTTATACCTTCGAGATCAAAACTTAAGGTAATGACGTCGTAGACGTTTTTGTGCTTTGTTCTTGTTTTGTCACTACCCTTTTTTCCTTTTAGCTACTTTAATTACTAGACCTCCAATAATCACATAATGTATTTTAAGAAAGTCTGTTTTTTTTTGCCACATGAGTTCTCACGTCAAGTGTAAAAATGAAGTGCAAATGTCCCTATCTATTCACTTATAATAAGTGTATAGTCACCAATTTACTATAGAGTAGCTTTGCTAAGTATAACCTATATGCATGTGTTAGCTTTCACCTCATTTAGTTATCAACCAAGTGGTTTACCACATATAGTGAGGTGACATGTGAGGGTTCGTTCTCTTGCTACATATGAAGTTTCACAAATTTGTACTTTGTGTAATGTAGTCTCTAATTACTATGTAGTACAAGTAAAGTTGCTTGTAATTTATGGGAGCACACAACTTTTACAATTACAAGCAAAACCAAAAAAAAAAAATCAAGTCAGAAAGAAAGAAAAAGGGTTTTCTTCTATATAACAATTATTGGGGGCGTTAGTGCACTTAATGATCGTTAAGCGCTCCAAGACAAGAAAAAATAAAAAATCGATGAACAGCAACATGAGAGATGGTGAACAGTAGTAACGACCGTTAATTAACGGTCGTTAGGTAACGACCGTTAAATTTTTTATTTTTTATTTTAAAAAAAAACTTTAATATTATAAAAAAAATAGTTAAACACAGATTTTACGTAATTGGTCCTTCATGTTCGTGAATTATCCTTGGGGTTATTAAGTTACGAGAATAGTCTCTGAGGTTATCCGTCGGTTGCAAAGTTAATCCTTAACGTAAAACCTCGCAAGAATCTTAAAACGACATAGTACGCAAACACCCCTCGGTGAAGCGCTGGTTTGCAAACCTCCTTATGCACAAAAATCACATTTTACTCAAATCATCTCAATTTGGCATAATTTTCTCCACAGTTCTTTTTTTTTCACAATTCGGATTCTTTTCGTCGTCCAGTTAGGGGTGGTATAGAAGCTCAGCAGCTTGCGCATCTCCAGAACTTAGTTGGTACGTCTATTCTCTCGAACTCTGATGACCGTTGGGTTTGTAATTTGAACGGGGATGGGTCCTTTCAGGTTAAGAACATTCGATGTTTACTTGATGAATATTTTCTTCCTAATGATCCGGTTGCTACTCGTTGGGTTAAGTTTATTCCTATCAAGATTAATGTTTTCGCTTGGAGGGTTTACTTGGATCGTCTTCCTACACGGCTGAATCTAAATCGTAGGAACATTCAAGTTTTGGATCAGTCTTGCCCGGTTTGTAAAGATGCTGCTGAAGAGGTTTCACATTTATTTTTTTCTTGCCCTTTGGCTGTTGATGTTCACAGACTTATATGTCGATGGTGGAATCTGACGTGGTCTCCGTTAAGCTCTTACGAGGAATGGTTGTCTTGGTTCAAGGATATTCGTCTTGGGTATATTCTTAAATGCATGCTGGAAGGTATTTTCTACGTTTCATGGTGGTCTATTTGGAACTATCGGAACAATGTTCTTTTTGCAGCCCAACCCCCTCGGAAAGATATCATCTTTGATGACATTGTTACTCATTCGTTTCTTTGGTGTCACGCCAGATATAATAAGGCGTTTAGTTGGGATAGGTGGTTGCAACACCCTTATTTACTTTCTTTGTAATTTTCTAGCTTCTTGCTAGTGTTTCTTTTTTGTCTAATAAAAGTTGCCGTTCAAAAAAAAAAAAAAAGGACTCCAATCTACTTCTCTTATTTTTTTTTCTTCAACTAAAAACTAAAAAATAGAGTGTAACAAGCGTGATTGCCCGCGCGATGCTGCGGAACGTTAATCTTTTTTATGTTGGTTTATTTTTTCGGTCTCATGTTTAATACTTTGTTTTTTTTTTCTTATATGGGCTTATTTGTTGGGCCTCATGTTTAAAGGTTTGTTTTTTTTGTGTGTGGCTATTTGGGTTATTTTTTTTAATATAATTTTATGAGATTTGGGTAAATATGTGTTAAGCATGATTGCTCGCGCGTTGATGCGTGGCGTTAAATTTTTTATTTTTTATTTATTTTGTGCGGGTTTATTTTTCCGGTCTCATGTTTAATAGTTTGTTTTTTTATATGGGCTTATGTGTTAGGCGTCATGTCGTGGGTATTTTTTTATCTGAATAAATCAGTACTTTTGTAATATTTTTTCCTATTTTGTGCCGAGCAATTTTTTTTATATTAATTTGTGCGGATTTTTTTTTCAGTCTCATGTTTAATAGTTTTTTTTATATGGGCTTATGTGTTTGGTCCATGTCGCGGATATTTTTTGATCTAAATAAATAAGTACTTCTGTAATTTTGTTTTCTATTTTGTACCGTGGATTTTTTTAAAGTTGCCTAGTTAAAAAAAAAGTCAAATGGGCCGGCCCAAAGTGGGAGCCCAATGGGCCGGTTACTCTAGCAAGTATGTCAAAACAAAGAAAAAAAGTCAAATGGGTCGGCCCAAAGTGAAAGCCCGATGGACCGGTTACTGTAGCAACTACGTCAAAACGACGTAGTTTTAACCGAAACATAGTATATATATATAATTACCTTCTATGATTGTTTTAAGACAAAACATTTGTTCTCGGCTTATTTTTGTTGAACATGCTTTTGACCCGTTACTCTTATATACAATTCACAAATGTTTGACCACATGCTACAGTGCCAACCACAGTAGGCCAAACAATTAGCCCACAATCTTGTTCAACTTCTGACCCAAACTAAAAAAAAAATTACAAAACGCTACAGTGCCAACCAACGTAGGCCAAAAAATTAGTCCACAATCTAGCCCAACATCTTACCCAAAGTGAAAAAAATTTTAAACATGAGACCCAACACATAAGCCCATATAAAAAAAACTATTAAACGTGAGACCGAAAAAATTAGTAAAAAAATTACAAAAAAGGCCCCCTCAAGTTTTTATTATTTACGACTTTTTCCCATAAAAAATTTAAATAAAAAATATACCGACATAAATGTCTCTGTATCACGAATAAAATGAACCAAATATTGATATGATCCAGACGTGAGTATGATTTTATAAAAAACGTTGAATTTTAATATACGTTTTTAAAAAGAAAAAATATATAAAAAGTTTCAACACACACATTCTACAATATACTATGGAACATGTTTTGATTATGTTCTTTTGTGCATTATGGACCAACTGCCTATATCCGACCATATATCATGACTATTTGTTGGGCTTATACCTTTTTTTGCTTAATTATCCACATGTTATTCACACAAAAAATATTTAAAAAAGTTGTACACTGTTTTGTATCGAAAAAAAATTAATAACAAAAAAATTTACAAAAATGGCCCTCAAATTCTCACTAATTACGACTTTTTTATAAAACAAGTTTTCTTTATCAATATGTGGCGCACTTTTAATGAAAAATACAAGCCTTTAAATTACGACTAAAACGAGTCCAATATTGATACGTTTTAAACATGCGTACGATTTTATAAAAAATATTAAAGTTCAATACACGTTCTTATAAAAAATATATAAAAATTTATGGTAGCCTTTGTTTAAAGATTCATAAACCGTGCTGCTCCCGCCGCAACGCGTGGGTTAAATTCCAACTCGTTAGAAACAATTACAAAGTACTAAGAGCAGACATAATGGTGAACATTTAAAGATTAATTTATAAAACTTTTGATTTTATAAACCTTATTGTAATATGTATAAAAACATTTTCAAGTATATAAAATGTTAAACAATTATACATGCATTAAATTAGGAGAAGGTCAAAAATTGTAAACCTTTTCAATCCAAATGAACATGAAACATCAATTTACTATGGTTAAAACTAATTAGAGTAAAGTGCAAAATAAATATCTCTGGTTTGCCAAAAGTCTATTTCACATCCTTGGCCTAAACCTTGTCTAAATAGCATCCCTCCGTTAGTAAAAGTGAGCCACCGTACATCTCTGAGGACGAACGGTGCAAATATTTTGTCAATTAAGGTAAAAAAGTGCTAGCAAAATACGTCCATGTGGTTTGCCAAAAGTCTGTCTCACATCCCTCATGTGCCAACACTTTTTTCACTTAACTGACAAAATAGTTGCACCGTTCGTACTCGGGGTTGTACGGTGGCTCACTTTTACTAACGGAGTGATGGTATTTGGACAAGGTTTGGGCCACGAATGTGAGACGAACTTTTGACAAACCACAAAAATGTATTTTGCAATTTACTCAACTAATTATAAACATTTTCATGTGTTTTAAACATTTTCTTAAAACAAAACATCGATAATGTTGACGTAAAAGTAAAAAAAAAAATCGTGGTATGAAATCAAAGAAGGGAAATTAATTTAAATAATTAATCATTTTACTAATCGATATTTTCATTTAACAATATTAACGCTTTTGAAGAAATAGCCGCTCATTTCGCAAACAGATTGCGAAGCATTTGCGACATAGTCCAAGCCTGTAGGAAAAGTATAAAGGAGAAATCTGATTCGCATGTGGTTCGCAGATTAGTTATCACTTTTTTTTTTGAACGAAAATATATATTAAGAAAACTTAAGATCCATACAAATCACTCCTCGAAAGCGAGGTAAGTTCATCTGGGAAAGAAACATCCCAACTAAACTCTAAAGTGAAAGAAAAGGCATGATGAGCAACCCAATGAGCTACTTGGTTGCTTTCACGGTTAACCCAAGAAAACCTTATTTGCATGTTTTCCGCCCATATACGAATATCTTCCACAAGAGCAGCTAAACTCCATGGTAGAGACGTGTCTAAAGATGATAGTTACATATCCCAAATGGCTTGCAAACCACTTTTATGTCCATTTTTAGGTTCAAAATCAATGTCTTCTAAATAAATATTGAATTCTTTTCTACAGTAGTATTTTTGTAAGAGCTTGAGGAATGGTTGGCTGTTAGCTTCGTGCCATGCCATGGCATGAGTTTTGGCTATTAGCTTCGTGCCATGTCATGGCATGAGTTTTGGCTATGGCTCACCACTTCACGGTTCGTGCCAAGGCCTCTCGGCTGTTAGCTAACAGCCGAAGCCATAACTTTTTTTTTTTTTGAAAAACTAGCCCTATGGCACGAGTTTTGGCTATGGCTCACCACTCCACTGAATTCCGGTGCCATACAAAATCTGGTGCCAAACTCCATTTTCTTCACTTTTTCTCTATGGCACGAGGACTCCCTGTGCTCTAAGAGGTATTCTTTTCTAGTTTTCAAAACGGCATGTTTTGAATGTGAAGTGCTAAACTTTTATCAGTAAAATGATTATTTAAATTAACGACCATCCTTTTCTAGTACTAGACGAGTACCCGCGCATAGCGGCGGAAATTTCTAGCGGCAGATAATTAACGATATACGATATTGTGGTAAGTGTTTTTTGTAATGCTTAAAATAGAACGTGAAAAGATCAAAATGTAAGTGTAAACGGATGTAACATGCAATAATTCAACTAAAGAAAAAGGGGAACATTTATAGCGGCATCCAATTAACGATATGCGATATTATGGCAAGTGTTTCGTGTAAAGTTCATATATATAATAGAATTAGTCAACTCTTAGTAGAATTAGAAACCATGTATCCTATATTAGTCAACTCTTAGGGCGTGTTTGGCTGGATCAATTTGAAAAGAATTGGTGGAATTTGAAATTAAATGTCCCCACAATGCTGTGTTTGGTTAAAAGAAAAGGAGCAAATATAAATGACATAAGCATTAAGATTCGCTTCAAATAGGGAAATAAAATATCTCGTTAGATGGGAGAAATTTAAAATACTGGTCTTTATTTGACTATGTAAGTCAAGAATACCCTTCACAATTAATAAAACCCACTTTTTCTCTTTTGCTTATGAACTAACATTTGTCTTTCTAGGACCAATTTGCTTCACTTGCTTCACACACACCTACTTCGATTTTAATCTTCCTTCCATTATTGCTTCATTCAATTTCACGAATTAGAGATCCATCACAGATTTGTCGTTATCAGGTTTTGTAATTAAAATTAAAATTATGAGGCTAAGCTTATAAAATATATGATGGCGCTTTTAATTTTTTGAGCAAAGATAGGGCTTTTAATTAATCGTGAAGGCCCATTTTGTTTTAGTTTTCCTGAAGATTATTATTATTAATAATAATAACTCTCTACAATGGTATCTCTTGTACAATGATTGTTTAGTTTTGGTAGGTGCGTATACATGGATTCAAACATTGTAATTAAAGATTACCTTATGGAAACAAGGTTTTTTTTAGATCTGATGTTCTGTATTTTTTTATATTGGTAGAAAGATAATGATGGTGAAGGGGAAAGGTCAATTGTGTCATTTACCAATTTTCAGTTAAATTCCTTTGGCTTGTTATCTGTGAACCAAACACACAACGAGATTTAAAAAGCAAAAGTTTGAAATTTTCAGCATTAAAAATTTCTAGTAATTCTAATTTCTCGCATTTTAAATTCGCTAACCAAACGCCCCCTTAGAATTTGTAAAAGTTGCGTAGATTACAAACAGTTAGTTCCTTGCCATTTCGTTCCCTAAATGACATTTTCATTTTCAACATTTTTATTTCGTTCCCTAAAATACATTTTCAGTTTCAACATTTTCGTTTCCTTAATTTCAAGGTTTTCAAGGTTTTTTTTTCGTTTCCTTAATTCCAAGGTTTTCAACATTTTTTTTCGTTTCCTTAATTCCAAGGTTTTCAACATTTTTGTATATAAGTTATATAAATGAATAGTTAGCTAAGATAGAAAACCGTTACACTAATTCAATGTGCTTTACTATTATATTCAAGTTCAATGAATAAAAAAATCAAAATAAGTTCAACACATTCAATGACATTCGATATATACGAGATGGATTATGATTGCCATTTATACAATTACTATAGTAAACTTTCTATAATGAATTTTTAATTTTCAACAATTTGTTGAATATTTCAACTTTCTATAATGAATTTTCAATTGTCTCGTCCTTTACACTTTTTTTCCTGCTCATGTACAACCTTGAAAGTTTATTTTTGTAACCTGAAATCCTGGAACAAACAAATATACATCCCAAAAGTCAACATCCATCAAATGAGATTTTTATAAAAATTCAGTTTACAATAAAACAAATGAGATTTAAAAAAACAAATCACATTAAAAGTCACTCGAGAAAGTCAGATTCATAGAAACACATTAAAAACACAAACCATTCGTTGTGATAATAAATAGGAAAAACAAAAAACATAACCCACATCACTGAGATCTAGCTATAAGGTTTTCAAAAAGCTTCAGATCTAACGCTCAAATAGAAGAGAATGAAGCATTATAACTAAAAAAATGACTAATTCAAAACTGCAGCAACAAAAACAAACATGAAACCCTAAAAAAATGAACACATCATTACAAAAACCCTTTACCTTTACAATAACATACTCCAACGGTGGTTTAATAACTCCGGTAACTAAGATCAACAAAAAAATATTAAAATGTCATAACTTGGATTTACAACAGTAATATATAGATTCATGAAAGAAAACCTTCAAAATTTGTTTAATATGCTTAGATGTATTATAAAACTAAAAAGAAAACCCTAAAAATTGAAACACTTTCGGTGATGTGCATATTTCCAGTGGTGGTTAGTCTCGGTGGTAACAAGCAGTTGAGCGGCGGCATCATGTTTTTCCGGTAAGACAGTGGCGGCGTAAAAAAAATTCGGGAAAACAACAGCGACAAAGTGGCGGTGGCTGAGGGTTATTTTACTTAGCGGTGGCTGAGGGTTAATTTCTTCTTCATCAACTTGTTTTATATGTATAGATCTAACAAAAAGTCACAAATAAACCTCAAATCTTGAAAATCCTTTTTTTTCATGTGGAGATTTTGGTGGTTATTTTACTTGGTGGTGTAGGTTTCGGTGGCTGAGGGTTACGGTGGTAAGGGGTTCGGTGGTGGGGGGATCGGCGGTGGTGGGTTCCCGGTCATGGTGGGGTTTTGATGGCCGTGGCAGGTGTCGGTACTCCGGTGGTTGCGGAGTTGTGGTGGTGGTGGAAGATGAGGGTGAATTTTTTTTGTGAGAGAAAAGATGTTTGTATGATTCGTATTATCATGGTTTGAACCTTGTTTATATAGCCATATTGATTTGGTTGAGATTGGGATGCAAGCTTGACAGCCATATTGATTTTGTTGAGATTGAAGGATTACCAAAGATAGTTTCAACTTTCAAGCTTTCCTAAATTACTTGCAATTTCAAGGTTAAGTGTTAAATTTTTAAGTTTTCAGTTTTTCAATAATTGTATCAAAATGCTTTATATGTAGTATAGATTTTTGTAAGAGGTATTCTTGAATTTTTTTTGTTTCTTGTCATTTACAATAACTTTTTAATGCATGTGTTATTACTTATTAGAGAGAAAGATTATTTAAGTTGAAATATAGGTCTATAATATCAAAAGGATTTAAGTTTTTGTAAAAGAAAATTAAATCTTTTTATAAGGTTTGCGGTATTTTGTCACACCCCGACAAAGGCGGAAATACGTGAATGCGACATAATGATTCACATTGCACAAGATACAAGATAATACCATCTGAAGTTTAGAAAAGATTAATTTACAAAGGTTTCATATTTCAATCTTGATAAGTAAGACCTTAGTCTTAAATCCCAAATCCCCAAGGGTGCACATCTTTAATCTCCAAAACCATCCATTTACCTTTATCAAAACACACCTGAAAATGATACTTGAAAATGTCAACAATAATGTTGGCGAGCTCGTAGGTTTGAAGAACACGCAGTTGTTGTGCCAATATCTCAAACAGTTGAACAATTGTGCTATATGACAGTGAATATATGCAAAACAATCACAACCCATAACTTAGCATCCCCGTTAATCATGTACCAAGACCTAGCATCCCCACTAGTCTTATCATCAGCGTGTACCACCGCTCTTGGGGTTGCAACCCCGAGGTTATACGCACCTAAAAAGCCTACTAGTACTGGAGCATTTAGAATAAGGAAACCTTTCACAGACATAGCAATCCCATGCTAATCACACACATTGCCATGTACCTCGATGCAGGCAGGAACAATCATACCACATAATATCCACATAGCAGTCATAAGCACATAAATTGTCCCAAAAACCAAAACCACATTTCGCACAGTTCAGAAAAATAGTTCAAAACACATTTGAGTATCATTTTCTTCCAACGGAAAAGATTTAAAAAGTGGGGCTACGAGAACTCACATCGACAGATGATGATAACCGCACAGATAATCTCCACACAACGCACAAACAATCTCTATACAATGAACCAAATAACCTCTACACAACGAACCAAATAATCTCTACATAACGAACCAAATATCTCCACAACGCACAACGGTACTAGGCCACGACCTAATCATTAATTTTACCTTATTAATATTTATTGCACCCTTATTGTACAAGCGTTCGTCTTTACTCACACCAAATTCTTACCTTAATTACCAAACCCTTAACCTCACTACAAAACCCGTTGTTCTAATTACAAAATCCTCGTTCTCGTTACAAAACCTTTATTCTTATTACGAACCTTTATCCTTATTTCAAAACCTTTATTATCGTTACAAAAATGTTTTGGTATCATAGTTGTGTGGTAATTACGTAAAACAACTCGATGCACTTGGGCTAAGTGCGACATCAATACAATTTACTCAGAACATCTTCAATCATTAAAATGAGACAGTTGACCAAACAATCCAGAGAATCCGACAAGAATTTAGTAAGAGTTTAAAGATAAAAAATAAACGAATTAACATCTCCGTAATCGATATATGATTCTAGTTAAAGTAGTGTAGTATCTTATAATTGTTAAAATAAAAAGTGTTTTGGACCATTGGATCTATTATTTTGATTAAGATGACATAAATGTCATTAAATGAAAATAAAAAATAGAATTAATTATTTTTGTATAGCATTAAGGGTATTTTGGGTAATCCTATTTGATTAAATATATGTTACAAATACGTCTTTATTGCCTCCATAACTCTTATTGTAACTCCTCATAAATTATCCTTTGACTAAATATTTATTACACTAACACCATTCATCCATCATTAATATCATCTAACACTAATCGATAGATCCAACGGTTTCGGGGTGTACGGGTTCGTGATGTGCGAGTGTGTGGTGTACGATTCGGTGTACGAGTTCGTGGTGTACGAGTCGGTGGTATACGAATCGGTGGTGTACGAGTCGATGGTGTACGAGTCGGTGGTGTACGATTCGGTGGTGTACGAGTCAGTGGTGTACGAGTTCGTGGTGTATGAGTTTGCGTCAATAAATAAATAGATATGAAGATGTATCAAGAAAAATACTACCATATAAACGTCATGTTAAATGAAAATTAAATAATGTTTAGAATAATAAAGTTAAAAACGTTACACAAAATGGGGCATTAATCTTGCAATTAAATTTGAGTTTATTTACTAAATTGTCCTTTGACTAGATATTTATTACACTAACAACATTCATCCACCATTAATATCATCTAACATTAATCAATAGATCCAATGGTTTATATTACTTCTTATTTTAACAATTTTAAGAAGCTACACCACATTAACCCTCCCCTCTCTCTCTCTCTATATATATATAAGTATAAATCGTTACCAAAACTCCGCTTTTAGCCTTCCAAATAACTAGTTTTAGCTTATTGGGCATTGAGGTCCATTAGTAATCCAAAATATTGTTTATTAGTTTAAAAATCCATTTTAGGCTCATTATCAAGCCCATTTAAGAAAATAGGTCCAACGAAAAATTCACAAAAAAAGCCAAGACTCACGGACCAAGACTAAGCCATGGTTTGGGCTTAGCTTATTGGGACGTGGGCTTTTAAGCCCATAATAAGCTATATGTAGCTTATTACTAAGCCGTTAAGCTACGCGAGTTCTCAAATATCAAAATAAGCTATAACCAAAAGCCATGAAAATAAGATGGAGCACAATAAATTCCACAATAAGCCGCGACTTATTGGGCCGTAGGTTTTATAAGCCCAAAACAAACTATGCTAGTTTCGAAAATACGCTAATAAGCTATAAGTACTTTTAGTTACAAAAATAAGCTACCACAATAAGCTACAAAAATATGGCGAAAGAGGTAAATGACCAAAAGTACCCCCTTGGTCTTCCTTTTTCATGCCGTGAACATATAAGCTCCAAAACAAGCTATTCGAAGCTTATAAATAAGCTAAATAAGCTATTAGTTATTCTAGTTCGCAAAATAAGCTACCATAGTAAGCTATAAAAATATGACAAGTATAGGTAATAACCAAAATCACTTTTCTTATAAACCCCTTTTTAGCCGAAACTAAATAAGTCCCGAATAAGCTATAATAAGCTTTTCGAAAGCTTATTCTTAAGCTAAATGATAAATAAGCTACTTAGTATATAAATGTTATTCAACCATCACGACCAAAATAATAAAATGGTCTTTCCTTATTCCCTTTTACCCATGTTCAAACCAAACAAGCATCCCTTAATATTTATTTCAAAACTTTTAGCTTTTGATTTTTAGAAAACGAATCGTACAACTATTATCTATGCATCATAACACCACTAAAAGTACAAGAATATTTGAGAAATAGATGACTTACAAAGAGGGTTTTGAAAATGAGATTATGCACTAAACCGACAACCCAAACGTTGTTTTAATGATACCACGTCTATTAAAATCAACCCCGAAGTGTTTAATCAAAAGACTTTTGACCGTTATTCATACATCATCACTGCAAAAGTGAAACGGCACAACAGTTTCCATGAAAAACGGGATCATGCAACTAGTGGGTTACTGCATTTAATGCGTTACCAAAACAATTTTAACTTTTTCCAAAAAATTGAAAATGTTAAAATATTACAATCCTTTTCACGTATCACCTATAAATACCTCCTAGAAAAGAA
>BQNB010093383.1:0-26383 GCA_026074375.1 Tanacetum coccineum | reverse complement strand
ACCCATTCAAAACTATATAGGTTATAAAGTTACCTCCTTAGCTACAAGTGACGAAAAGGTATACTGCAGGGTTTTGAGGTTATTCTGCCCGATAAAGCTACCATGGAACACACGATAATCCCATCAACTGAAGCCAAAAGCCAAAAATACATAGAAGGAGCGCAAAACCTTTTGAGAATTGCAATACAGGTGGTGCTTCTTCTGAGGGCTGTGAACACCATCATTCTTGCCTCGGGTGATCTGCGGGATATTTTGCCATATGATTATCCTTTGTTGAAAAAATGTGTTAATACACACACAGAAGATATACAACAATGGTGAAGTAGTATTTCGTATATTGCTAGTAGATAAGTATTGGTACCATTTGTGATTCTTTCAAAAAACAAATACTACATATCAAGGGAATGTTCTTGAGATAACAACAATAGTAATAGTAATTTCATGAAGATAAAATGCCTACATAAGCTTTAGCAAATCTGCAGCACGAAACACAGTGCCATCTTAAAAGTTAAAACACACGTAAGCTAATTACATCATATTTCTAATTCTTGTTGAGTTAAAATATGGGACGTGTGGAACTATATGGTATGAAGAACAGCCGAAAAACTCTACTTAGATTGTTACATTCCCAATTTAAACATGAGCAAATGGCATAATGTTGATCCAATGACTGGGGTGTTAGGATGTGCGTGCTAAAACTAAAGTCACAATAACTAGATGGCTTCACCAAGTTAATTCTGAAGTCCGGACCGTTTCTTACCTTTCCATGACTACTAGCCTTAAATGAACACACCTAGCGAGATTTTAACATTTAACCTCATGTTACGAAAACATGAACCTTTACCACCGGGGATTTGTTAGTGGTTATATCACTTGCGAGAATCTAGACGTGTTATTTATCCGTAACAACTGATGCACTATTCGATATCGAGTGGATAAATAGTTATCATCAATTTCATTTTAGTTGTCGAGCTAGCTACTTCTAAGACTGATGAACATCATTTACGTGTCATCTTACATTTTTAGTCTTTATTCAAAAGCATTTAGACACTACTTTTTATTACATAAATGAGCTAAGTTAAGCCATTTACTTTTAACCTTATGCTAGTTGTTCTTTTTATTATGTGTAATAACCAATGTTATAGATAGGCTTGAGGTGTGGCGTGACAACATGATTAAGCCTCAAGTCTTAGAGTGCTAGGTACTATATCATCGTCATATCATCTTTAACATTAAAGATGAACTCTAAATAATAAAAACATACAAAATGCTAAACATGCACAAACACAGCAAACAAGTCTAAGCAACACAACTTTATTAACGAACAATAACCAAAATCACAACACCACCAAGAAAATATTAACCTTATAAACCCTAACATGTTAGATTATGTAGGAACACTCTATGTATTGTTACGAAACACTCGACCCCAACAATTTGAAGTTACGTGTTTGATTGCCAAAGAACATGAACAGACAACCGTAATCTCTGAGTTTCCACTCACAAAAACTCTTAGAGAAATGTTTTTTGTCTATAGAAGAAGTAATGGTTTGCTACACGGAAGTTCAAAGAGTTTTTGTGAGTGGAAACTTAGAGATTACGGTTGTCCGTTCAAAATCAAACACATAACTTCAAATTGTTGGGGTCAAGTGTTTCGTAATAACACAAAGATTGTTCCTACATAATCTAACATGTTAGGGTTTATAAGGTTTATATTTTATTGGTATTGTTGTGATTTTGGTTAGTGTTCATTAATAAAGTTGTGCTGCTTGGATTAAAGACCTTGTTAAAGTAAAAAATTAACGAACAATTAAGTTCGTGTACCAAACTTATTAAAGTAAAAATCAAGTAGATTGACTTTACTAAAGACCCGAGCTCATATATAAATGTTCATATATGGGTCAGTCCAGGTTACGAGTACTGCTCAAAATGGGTAATTTTAAGTATGTGTCAGTCCAGGTTACGAGTACCGCTCAAAATGGGCCATTTAAGTATGCGTCAGTCCACGTACCGTCAAAATGGGTCATTTTAAGTTTGGGTCAGTCCAGGTTGGGTTGACCCGTGAACACATACTGTCCATTTTCTATGAACTTCGTAAAAGAACTATGTGGTAACTTACAAAGAGCAGAATTTTCTACAATTATAACAAATCATTAAACAAAAAGTTTTGGTGTTTTTTTCCCATTTGACCTGTTTTAGATATTGCAGAAGCGAAATTGATACATGCGCAAGTAGATGCAGTATCCACCTCTATCTAAAGCGACAAACAGGTTTTCAAAGGCATCTTTTGAGCTCTATATATGCCGTTAATTCCTGTGTGTATTTGATCTATGTTCAACCCTTGGAGCTTGTTCACCTTATAAAACTACCATACAAAACACAACAATCCCATCAGCATAACCAGTAAAAACATACACGGGACTAAACCTTTTAAGAATTGGTTAACGATCTGGATGTGAATGAGTCAAATTACTTCTCCCTAGGTCTATTAGTGAACCTTCTCTCCAGGGATTATGAAACTAGAAATATTCTTGTTATTGCTTTGACTCATATTCCCCAAAAAGTGGATCCCGCTCTAATAGCTCCGAGGACGACGGCGAGGACGGAGAGGATGAGGACGATAGTTAGGAGATGTTGGGTAAGTATATATATGCTATTTTGTGTCTTAAATATGTGTGTTTTGGAACTTGTTATCTTGGCGACCCTTATGTGAATATTTGTTTCCCCGTACATTAGAAAAACTTAGTTATCTTGATGAATATTGACTTGTATTCTTGCGGGATAATGCAAGTTTTTTGACTTCGTCACCAGTTTGTTAGGCTACTTTGTTTATTCGGTTTTTAGACGTATTTAGCTTTATATACAAATGCGTATCTATTGTGTTTTGGATACAAGTTTGTAAATGTATTTTGGTATTTTCACTATAGATTTTTCTGAAGATAGCATAGAGTTATGACGTCGGCAAAGAGCGACAATCTCAGAAAATGAGGGGTTGAAGAGAAGGAGCAATTCGTTATCACTTTTGTAAAACAACCGGTTTGTTCCGTGAGTTGCGAACTTTCGATTTGTTTTCAATAAGTCTCAAAGCATCTCGAGGAGTTTTAGTCAAAAGATTACCATCGGCGGCGACATTCAAATAATCTTGATCGTTGGGTTTAAAGCATTGTAGAAAGTATCAAGTTGATGCAATTCCGTAAAACCGTGATGTGGGCATGCACGAAGAAGATCCTTGAAACGGTCCCATGCCTCACTAAACGTTTCCTCAAACTTTTGTTGAAAATTTGTGATTTCATTTCGGAGATTTGAAGTTTTAGAAGGAGGAAAGAATTAGTTAATAAACTTGGAAACAAGGTATTCCCAAGTAAGAATAGAACGAGGGGGTTCTTTTTCGAGCCAAATCCGGGCTGCCCCTCGATAGAAAATGGAAAAAGCATAAGCTTAACCGACAAATTAGGCACATCTTTATACTTAATCATGGAAGTAATCTTGTTAAACCAACGAATGTGAGCATGAGGATCTTCTTTCTCAAATTCGTAAAATTGTTTTGAAGTTACAAGATTTAGAAGACCATGTTTAAGCTCAAAATTCTCCGTGAGAATAGCGGGAATAACAATAGCATCTCCGTAACCCTTGGTGGGTGCTTGGAGTAATTCTGTCATAGTACGTTGATCGTCCATCGTAACGACGAAAGTCTCTTCAAGAGAAAATGGTTTGACTCTTTGCTTGGAACATCTACGATTACGACATTTTGGAGTCGTGGAAGATTCGACAACTAAATTCGATGAAGAGCGGGTGCGCATGCACTAAAAATAAAATAAGAGAAATAAAAAGAAAAATATTTTTGTAACCGATAATCGAACAAGTGTACGGTAGCTCTCTAGAAAACGCACAAAGAAGCGGAGGAGCGGGTAAGCGCGAAGCATTTTAAAAACCTTCTCCTTTCGGGTCGAAGATCGTAGGATCAACCCTCCTTATACCTCTCTTATAGTTTGTAATCTAAAGGTGAGCCGATTTCACAAGTGACACAACGGTTGCTTTTGTTGTTTTTTAATTTTTTTTGGTTTTTTAAATACTTTAGGAAAAGTATTTTTTTTTGTTTTTCTAATAAATCTACGAAAATAAATCGAGAAAAATAAAATATTTTTGTATTTTTTAGTTTTATATAAAAGAAAATGATAACTTCACGAGGAAGGGTCTTCAAAACACTAATCTTCAAACTTCAACGTGATATTCGTTACTGTAACACCCCCAAAATAGGCCACAGCGGAATATGATGTTCCGGGGGTATTACCTCATAGATCAATAACACAAGATATGAGAACGACCTCAAAAGAGTCGTTTGAAAACTGACATTGGATTTCATAAATGGTTTGTTACAAAAGCCCATAGGCTTAAATTGTTCAATTTGAAAAGTAAAGATTTCACAACATAACAATATCCCAAAATGTAATGCACGCAAATCTTTGTAGTGATATGACTTCAAAAAACAACAATCCAATGTACCCATGACTTGCACCTTATTGACCTAAGAAACATGTTTAAAGTGTCAACAATAATGTTGGTGAATTTATAGATTTATAAATTAAATAAAGCGGATAGCAAGATTTCCCTGTAATAAAGCAACGAATACAATATCACAAAAATATATTACGATATGCACTAAGCTCATGACAATGAAGCTAAACAATGTATGTATATCAAATACATATAAATGAGGGTGCCCAATGTAGATGTTCAACCCGTAACATCTATGAGTCCGAAATGGTATACATTCGTTGTTTCCGGCCAACCGGTAAACTAGCAAGTGCTACTTGCCCGAACGGGGATGTTAATTCCCAAATAGATCTATTCATAACATTCGCGCTTACAATCCATTAATTAACAGTTCATGAGTTATAGCTACTTAGGCAAACTCGTAATATTTGAATTAAAATGTACTTGCATCAATTTTGTAAAACAAACATGATCTTATCCCTGAGATTTGATAAATGATTAAAAAGTGTAAGATGGGGACTATAAACTCACTTTAAGCAATGATAACGGAATAGCAAAGTAGTGGCACGAAAAATGATGCAAAAGCCTTTATCCGCAACCTAAGTAAAAATAATACATATTTACTAAGCAGAAAATAATAATTTAAATACTTGAAATCTCGTCCCTAGAGTGTACTTGAGCTCCAATTAAAATAATGATGTTTGAAAGTAAATTCTCATGTTAAAGTGGCCAACTTTATTGGGTCAATGAGTTCAAAATATAAACAAGTAAATTCTCATGTTAAAGTGGCCAACTTAATTTAACGGAATGAAAACTAAAAATACATTTGACATCTTGGCCAGGTCATCTATAACTTTTATCTTTTAAGTTCTGTCCAACGAGGTCGTTAAATGGGTTAAAAACTTGGCTAAGGAGGTGTGTCGCGGCTGGGTTCCAAAACAGAAAATAGAAATTTTTGGCCAAGTGTTTTTCAAGTGACTTTTGGCTAACTTTGTTCGCGGATTACAAACCCATTCCTCAATGTTGAGACAAGATAAAAACACCATTGTAAACTAGGCTAGCTCTACTGTAATTTATGTTTTATAAGTCTAGTGGTTCGAGGTCGTTACCATGGCCAAAAACGAGTACAAATTAAGGGGTGTCGCGACCCTATATGTTAACAGTTTTAATTTATTAAAACGTGACAGCAACACTAACTTAAGGTCACATTTGCGAGTTCGTTACAGGATATTATGACAAACCAAAAGTACCTTTGAAAACTAGGCCAGGAGTACAACAATTCATTTCTTATAGGTTTTGCAATTTGAAGTCGTTATAGTGACTAAAAACGAGGCCAAAGTAAGGGGTGTCGTCCATTTAGCCAACAGTATTAACTTGGTCGAAACATGACAGCAATACTAACTTTATGATCAGTTTGCGAACTCATTACTCAACCGTTTTCGACGATTCAAATTTCTAAATAAAGCTCGCCATATCAACTACAAAAAGCCCCTATGTGCTGACCTTATCTCCAAGTTTAATTGGGTCGAAACAAAGCCTAAAGTCGACCTAACAGGGCAGTTTTAAGATGGTGCAAAATGACAGATTTTCGCCTATCTTTGGGACCTTCTAACTTCGTCGTTACTTGACAAAAACTAGCGATTCCAGGGGCAAATGAATTTCTACATGTCCTATTTACGAAATAATTTAAATTCTATTTTTAGGCTAAACTTCTAGGGGTCGAATAATGTACACAAAAACTATCCATGTAACTTGCGATTTATACTAGTTACAACAGGCGTGTTTCTTTTCTTTTTATTCAAAAACGTGTTCAAGCCATAAAATGGCTGGTCTTCTACACCTATATCCTTAGCGTAAACATGGCTTAAGTTTTATTAGTCACTTACAAGTTTTATGAGGTTTTTAACCATTTATTTGCTACGCATCAGGAGGTGAACAAAATAGGTTTTGTTTTTACAATTCAAGCACACAACTATGGTATATGGATTGCAAAATAAAAACTAGTAATAAAGAGTGATTAGCTCACAAAAACTCAAGGATGAATGCGTGAAAAACTTAACCCACAGAGATGATGAATACCCGTCTTCCTTACACCACACGTATACACGAACCAAATACCCAAACCAATAAATAAACACGACTTTTGCACCCCTATGAACGTGAACCCAAATGTTGTTTACTGCTTTGATGTGGTCGACTCGCAAGAAAACGAAACCAAAGAAACCTTAATTAGGGTTTCTTGGAGTTTTTAGGGTTTATGAAGAATATGAATGGAGTGGTGTGGTTGTGTGTTGTATATGAGTTGAAACAAGAGTATGAGGACTAGGAAGAACTCAAGAAAAGAGAGACTATGATTATTAACTTTGGGTTTGTATTGAGTTATCTATGTTTCAAAAAAAAGATGCATAGATCTTTATGCCCACAATGAGAGGGTAGGCATAGTGGTTGACTCTCTTGATCCGTTCTTTTGCTAATCCAAAATAGGTAGAGAAATAGAAAGGATTTTGAGGTTTATAAATGTCAAGGCATAGTTTTTAAAGGGTTTACTATTTGGAACATAGAGCATGATCAAGAGAAAGTGGCAACCAAGTTATCACGAGTGTGTTTAAGTTTTATAAAAAGGGGATTATGGGCTTTGTACATTGGGTAATAGGGTTATGGTAAGAATAAATTTTGTATCTCTTTACCCAATTTAAATGTATTTGCCAGTTTGTGGAGTTGAAGATGTACACATGAAATTTTTGTGTAGTTATGAGGGATTTTATTGTATCTTGAAATTGCTAGTAATTTTCTTATTGTGTACCATTTTAAACAAGTGTAGAAATTTAAAACTTGCTTGTTTACTCTTTAAAGTTAAATGCTAGATTGTGGTGAAAGGATAAGGTTGATAAAACTCGTTTTTGGTTAACTAAGTCATTGAAACATTTCAACTAAAGTCTTTGGTTTAAACGTAGGCTTATTCACGATATTAAAAGCCTCGGTTAAGTTTTACTTATTAGGGTTTAACTAGGTGATTTAAAGTAAAAGTAAACACTTAAAAATATTATAAATAGAAAGAAAATGGAGTGATTGAAATCATAATATGACCTGAAAACATGGGGTGTTATAGTCTTCCCCCGTTAAATGAGCCTTGTCCCCAAGGCTTAAGACGCGGCACTTGACGACGGTGGGGTCTTGGTGAAGAGATATGGGTATTTCTGCTTGAATTGATCCTCTCGTTACTAGGTAAACTCAGGACCCCGTTTAGAGTTCTATCTCACCTTAATGATGGGGATGCGACTCCTCTTCAATTGTTTGATTTCACGATCCATAACTTCCACTGCCTCTTCCTCAAAGTGAAGTTTGTCATCAACACATAGTTCTTCCAACAGAATCACAAGTGATTCATCGGACATACACTTCTTCATATTTGACACATGAAATGTGTTGTGAACTCGGCTTAATTGTTGTGGTAGCTCAAGTTTATAGGCAACAGTTCCGACTATCTCGATCACCTTGAAAGGGTCGACAAAACTAGGGTTTAACTTCCCCCGTTTGCCAAAACGCACAACTCCTTTCCTAGGTGAAACTTTTAACATGACCCTGTCACCAACTTGAAATACCATTGGTTTACGTCTAATGTTTGCATAGCTCTTCTGTCGGTCACAAGCGGCTTGGATTATGCTTTTTATTTGGACGATCTTCTCAGTTGTTTCATGAAATATTGTTGGACTAGTAAGCTAAGCATCTCCAACTTCTGCCCCAACACACGGGTGATCGACATTTTCGTCCATACAGTGCCTCGAATGGTGCAGCCTTTATGCTGGTATGGTAACTGTTGTTGTAAGAGAATTCTACTAACGGTAAATGTCTATCCCAATTCTTTCCAAAGTCTAACACGCAAGCGCGTAACATATCTTCCAAAGTTTAGATAGTCCTTTCACTTTGACAGTCAGTTTCGGGATGATAGGCCGTACTCATGTCCAATCAAGTTCCCAATGCCTTATTAAGTGCTTTCCAGAATAGTGATGTAAATCTACCATCACGATCGGAGATAATAGAAACAGGCACACCATGTCGGGTGACTACTTCCTTCATGTAAAGCTTCATTAACTTCTCCATGGGATCCGTTTCCCTCATTGGTAGGAAGTGAGCAGATTTTGTATGACAATCAACGATCACCCAAATAGTATCATAACCGTTTGTCGTCTTAGGAAGTTTAGTGATGAAATCCATGGTGATTTTCTCCCACTTCCATTCTGGAATCTCCGGTTGGACTAGTAAACTAGAAGGTTTTTGATGCTCTGGCTTTGAACCTTTAGCCACAAGTCAGGAAACTTGTTTAACATTCAAGTGGACAATATTTTCCTTTATTGTAGGCCACCAATACAACTGCTTTAAGTCTTGGTACATCTTTTCTGAACCCGGATGAATAGAATATTTTGACTTATGAGACTCGTGCATAACCAGAGTCCTTAAGTCGCCATAACACGGTAACCAACTCCTGTTGTTTAAACATAAGGTTCCGTCCGCACGGGGTTCCAATCTTTCCTTTGTAAGGTTTTGTCTGAGCATACCTCCAACATCTTCAGTAGTTAAGTTTTCAGGTTTTAATGCTTCGGCTTGAGCTTCTAGGATTTGTTTTGGAAGGTTCAAGCCAATAGTCATGACTATGGCTCAGACTCTTAAAGGTTTAATCCTTTCTTTTCTGCTTAATACATCAGCAACTACGTTCGCCTTCCCCGGGTGGTAGCGGATGTCACAATCGTAATCACTAAGAAGCTCCAACCATCGCCGTTGTCTCAGGTTTAACTTCTTTTGGTCAAGGATATGTTGTAAGCTCTTGTGGTCGGTGAACACGTCCCGTATAAGTAATGTCTCCACATCTTAAGGGCAAACACTACAGCTCCGAGCTCTAGGTCATGAGTGGTGTACTTTTTCTTATGAATTTTCAGTTGTCGAGAGGCATAGGCTATAACCTTCTCGTTTTGCATAAGTACAGCACCCAATCCTTTATGCGAAGCGTCGCAATAAACAATAAAGTTTTCTGATCCTTTAGGCAAGGCCAGAATAGGTGCGCTACATAGCTTCTGCTTGATCAACTGAAATACAGCTCCCTCCTTTTCTCTCCAGTTAGACTTTACATTCTTCTGAGTCAGCTTAGTCATTGACTTTGCGATCTTGGAAAAGCCTTCAATGAATCTACTTTAGTAACCGGTGTGTCCTAAAAATTGGCGGATCTCTGTTGGACTCTTAGGAGATGCCCAATCTTTAATTAACTCGATCTTTGCGGGATCTACATAGATGCCCTTGCTGTCTATCACATGGCCAAGAAATTGCACTTTTGGAATCCAGAATTCACACTTGGAAAATTTTGCGTACAACTCCTCCTTGTTAAGTAGTTCCAAGATTAGCTTGAGATGCTCTTCATGCTCTTCCTTGTTTATTTGATTATTTTGTTTGGCATCGATAATGGGACAAGCATAAATTTATCCAAGTATGGCTAACACACCCGATTCATAAGGTTCATAAATACAGTGAGCGCGTTTGTCAAACCAAAAGGCATCACTTGAAATTTATAATGGCCATAGCGCGTCCTAAACGCGGTCTTCAGAATATCTTCCTCGCGAACCCTCAACTGGTGGTAACCTGATCGTAGGTCAATCTTTAAGTAGACACTCGATCCTTGAAGTTGGTCAAACAAGTCATCAATTCTCAGAAGTGGATAACGGTTCTTCACCGTTATCTTGTTCAGTTCACGATAATTGATGCACATATGGAACGATCCGTCTTTCTTTTTGACAAACAAGACCGGGGCTCCCCATGGTGAAGAGCTGGGTCTTATAAATCCCTTGTCGGATAGTTCTTGAAGTTGTTCTGCCAGTTCTTTCATTTCGGATGGTGCCAACTGAAAAGGCGCCCGAGCTACAAGTGCAACACTTGGTACCAAATCAATTTGGAATTCTACTTGTCGAGCTGGTGGAATACCCGACAAGTCTTCAGGAAAGTCTCTGACGATCGGCACGTCCTCAAGTCGCTTCCCCTCTGACTTGTCTTTGTCTTCCTTCCTGGTAATGTATGCAAAAAAGACATCACATCTCTTTGACAAGCACTCTTGTGCTTTAGTGCACGAAATGATATTTAGTCGGGATTCTTCCCTTAGGTTGTTTCCATTGCCTTGAAAAATTAGCACCTCTCTTCCGAACGGAACACGTACAATCTTCTCGTCACAAATGATCACTCCATGATACTTTGTTAACCAGTCCATCCCAATAATGACGTCAAACCTACCGAGTGGGACCGACATCAAGTCGATGTTGAAAGGGTGTTTCATGAAGTTTAGAGTGCAACCACGAAGATATGGTTGTTAAACTTCCTAGAGATTTTCCCATCGGCTAATTCTACATCATAATGACTTTCTAACGTAGTGGGGGGTAATGTTAATCAAGGTACTAAAGGTATTAGATACAAAGCTACTATCCGTACCAGTATCAAACAAAATTGTAGCATAACGGTTGTTGAGGAGAAACGTACCCGTGATGACATTAGAGTCTGGGCTAGCATCTCTTCCTCCCAAAGCATAAGCTCTTCCCTGAGCTGTGCCATTCCCGTTGCCATTCCTACAATTCTTTAGTTTTGGGCAATTCTTCTTTATGTGACCAGTGTTACCACATTCATAGCATGCTCCTCCCTTTTGATTCTTGTTGTTGTTGTTGTTGTTGGTATTGACCTGACAATCATTGGTAGGCATGACATACCTCTTTACAGTTTCCACATTTTGTGTGCACATTGCCCGGTGTGGTGGTAATTGCACTTGGTGCACAGAGGTAGAGTTCCAGTACAAACCTTCTTTTCACTAGGGCCAGCAGTGTATGCCCTAGCTACATTTTGCTTCTTGTGGGGTTGTTGATTGTTTCTTGATGAATCATCAGCCTTCTTTTTGTTGTCATTCTGCCTTTCCGCATAAGTACGTAGTTTCTGATCCATCAAGTCGTTGGCCAACTTGATAGCCTCATCAAGAGTTTTGGGTCTTGCAGACATGACTTTTCCATGAAATGTTATTTGGAAGTCCACTTTTGATGTACTTGTCAACCTTTTCGGTCTCATCAGCAAGAAATTTGGTGCACATCAAGGCTAGTTCTTGGAAACGCTGAGTATAGGCTGCAACATCGTTTCCCCTGACCCTAAGATTCCAACAGTTTAATTGTGAGTTTTTTCTTGATGTTCACCTTTTGGATAAATATTTGTCGTTCAACTTCTTCTGAGAGTTCCTAAGTCTATTGCATAGGCAGCATCATGACCTTAAGGTTCTCACTATGACCATTTCCACAGGTTAGTGGAACACCCTAGCAGGTGCAGGTAGCGAACTTCACTTGATTTTCAATGGCACAACCGCTAATGTGAAATACTGATTCCAACTTTTCGAGCCATTGAGACAGGCCAACAATGCCTTCAGTTCCCTTGAAGTTCAAGGGTTGGCATTTCATGAAATCGGTGTAGGAACAGACACGTGCAGGTTGCACAGGCCTTCTGAGTCCTCCACCCGAATTGTGGCTTGCATCATCCTGAGTATGGGTAGAGTTTCTTTGGATTGCTCGATCGATCATAGCTTGAATGGATTCTGGATTCATGGCGTCGTTTGTTCCTTGTCTTGTTACAGGCATGATTCTACTAACCACAAGAATACAATGTACGTGAGATATAGTCACAATGTCGATTTAAATGGGTATGATAATAATAACTACACCACAACACAATGGATAATGAATAAATAACAAATGATGTCACTCATAACATAAAACATCAACATTTCATAACATAATGTCGAATCATACATGATTTGTTTGAATACAAAATGACCACTAATGATCTAGTACAGAAAATGAAAATACGGTCCTAGAGTCTATTAGCTGGGAGTTACCCATAAAACTTAATAGACTATACAAGATAGCTAGAAATGAAAAGTACAACTAATAGCTACTGTCGGTGTCCTCCATCGTATCAATCTGAGCTCTAGTCTCTAGTACATGGATACGCATCATCTGTCTGACTGCATCGTCCTCAGCTCTCTGGCGCTGCCACTCTATACGACTCATGTGAGTCTCTAGTGTCTCAAGTCGCGCCAATAATGCCCTATTCCGAGCCTCGGAACTAAGGTAATCCTGACGTACCACATGCAACTCTGTCTCGTAAGCAGTCCTCTAGCCTCTCACTACATCAATCTTGAGTCTAATGTCTTTGCGGTCAGTCCGAGTGTCATGCAGCTGTGTATAGAAATCCTCACTCTCTCGCCTGTGAACCTGTGCCTGGTAGCTGACCCTCAAGTTGACTTCCTCAATAGAAGTCATCATCCTATGCTTAGAAGCCTGTAAAGCTCTAACATAACCAACATCCTATGCTTTGTCGGCAGCTCTAGCAATAGTCAGGGCATCATGACCAGGACTATGAATCAAACCTTGTCCTGCCACAACAGTATCAACAAAATCATACTGACCTCTAGGTGGCCTAGCAGCAGCAGCAGCAGAACTCTCTGCTACATCACACCTAGGTGAGGGAGCAGCAAGTACAAATCTCCTCCGAGGTGGCATGTCCTCCTCGGGGATGTCATCTTTCATACGAATCATGGCTGCCCTATTACCTAATGGTGCCTGATCATAAGCAAGGCTGGTGGGTGGTATAGGTGCGGCAACATGCTTAGCAATGCGTGCCTCCATGGATGCTGACATGGTGGCTCAAGTCTAACAATCTTCCGTGCCCTACGGAGACGTATCTGAGAAAAAGGGACCCTAATCTGAGGTGATCTAGGTGTAGGTGCAGACTCATCAGTCTCAAATGCCTATGTATCCCCAGTTGGGGGAACAAGGTCAACAACAGGTACCGCAGAAGGGTCGACCGGAGCTATGTGCTCCTCCCCCTCCTCGTCCTTAGTGGGCTCCTCATCCTCATCATCAGTGTCATCATCATCGTCGTCATCACCATCCTCTCCATCGGCAGGATCGTCAGTATGGTCCTCCTCGGGATCTTCCTTTGGATCCTCATCGTCATTCTCAGGCTCATCTGGGTAGTCAATAAAATCCTCCTCCATCGACTCTGAGTTAGCAATGTGTCTAGGTGACTCAGCAATCGGCAAAGCGTCATCAGCATAAGGCTGATCCTCAACCTAAATGTCATCATCTGATGGTACATGGTACTCCGGGTGCTCAGGCTCCGGAACGTATATCAGTACATGCTCGTCTAACTCTATGGGATCAGGTACATAGGCAGGTGACAGTGGGTATGCCTGCCCTTGTTGGGCAACCTCCTTGTAGGGGTCCATCTCTAGAAGTTCGTCGGCATTCACAAGTGGAATGCCCCATGACAGTCTATTTGATTTCATAAATGGTCTGTTACAAAAGCCCATAGGCTTAAATTGTTCAATTTGAAAAGTAAAGATTTCATAACATAACAATATCCCAAAATGTAATGTACGTAAATCTTTGTAGTGATATGACTTCAAAAGACGACCATCCAATGTACCCATGACTTGCACCTTATTGACCTGAGAAACATGTTTAAACTGTCAACAATAATGTTGTAGAATTTATAGGTTTATAAATTAAATGAAGCGGATAGCAAGATTTCCCTATAATAAAGCAACGAATACAATATCACAAAAATATATTACGATGTGCACTAAGCTTATGACACTAAAGTTAAACAATGTATGTATATCAAATACATATAAATGAAGGTGCCCAATGTAGATGTTCAACCCGTAACATCTATGAGTCCGAAATGGTATACATTCGTCGTTTCTGGCCAACCGGTAAACTAGCAAGTTTTACTTGCCCGAACGGGGATGTTAATTCCCAAATAGATCTATTCATAACATTCGCGCTTACAATCCAGTAATTAACAGTTCATGATGATGGGCATAGTGGGTTATAGCTACTTAGGTAAACTCGTAATATTTGAATTAAAATGTACTTGCATTCATTTTGTAAAACAAACATGATCTCATCCCCGAGATTTGATAAATGATTAAAAAGTGTAAGATGGGGACTATACACTCACTTCAAGCAATGATAACGGAATAGCAAAGTAGTGGCACGAAAAATGATGCAAAAGCCTTTATCCGCAACCTAAGTAAAAATAATACATATTTACTAAGCAGAAAATAATAATTTCAATACTTGCAATCTCGTCCCTAGTGTGTGCTTGAGCTCTAATTAAAATAATGATGTTTGAAAGTAAATTCTCATGTTAAAGTGGCCAACTTTATTGGGTCAATGCGTTTAAAATATAAACAAGTAATTTACGATATTGGACTTTTTGGAAACTAGGTCACCTATACTCTAAAACATTAGTTTAGTTCGGCCCTTGGTTCGGTCTCTAAGTGCGTCAAATAAATCGGCTAAGTTGTGAAAAAAATAAAGCAAATGTGTTAGAGAAAAGTTAAGTTTTATTTCTAAAATCCGTGTGACACACGTAGAGTTTTAGGATTGGTTTTTATATTCGTTACTTAATGAAAATTCCAACTAACAACAGATTTAAAAAACCTGACCAGGTCGTCTACAAGTTTCGTTAATTTAAGTTTTGTTCCAATGAGGTCGTAAATAGATTAAAAAAAACATGGCTTAAGGCGAGGGTGTGTGTCGCTAAGAAGAAATAAAAAACTAGTCGACTTGGGTCCAAAACAGAAAATAGAAATTTTTAGCCAAGTGTTTTTCAAGTGACTTTTGGCTGACTTTATTCGCGGATTACAAACCCATTCCTCAATGTTGGGACAAGATAAAAACACCATTGTAAACTAGGCTAACTCTACTATAATTTATGTTTTATAAGTCTAGTGGTTTGAGGTCGTTACCATGGCCAAAAACGAGTACAAAGTAAGGGGTGTCGCGACCATATATGTTAACAGTTTTAATTTATTGAAACGTGACAGCAGCACTAACTTAAGGTCACATGTGCGAGTTCGTTACTGGATATTATGACAAACCAAAAGTACCTTTGAAAACTAGGCCAGGAGTACAACAATTCATTTCTTATAGGTTTTGCAATTTGAAGTCGTTATAGTGACTAAAAACGAGGCCAAAGTAAGGGGTGTCGTCCATTCAGCCAACAGTATTAACTGGTCGAAACATGGCAGTAGTACTAACTTTATGATCTGTTTGTGAACTCATTACTCAACCGTTTTTGACGATTCAAATTTCTAAATAAAGCTCGGCATGTCAACTACAAAAAACCCCTATATACTGACCTTATCTCCAAGTTTAATTGGGTCAAAACAAAGCTTAAAGTCGACCTAACATGGCAGTTTTAAGATGGTGCAAAATGACAGATTTTCGCCTATCTTTGGGACCTTCTAACTTCGTCTTTACTTGACAAAAACTAGCGATTCCAGGGGCAAACAAATTTCTACATGTCCTATTTACGAAATAATCTAAATTCTATTTTTAGGCTCAACTTCTAGGAGTCGAATAAGGTACACAAAAACTATCCATGTAACTTGCGATTTATACTAGTTACAACAGGCGTGTTTCTTTTCTTTTTATTCAATAACGTGTTCAAGCCATAAAATGGCTGGTCTTCTACACCTGTATCCTTAGCGTAAACATGGCTCAAGTTTTATTAGTCACTTACAAGTTTTATGGGGTTTTTACCCGTTTATTTGATATGCATCAAGTGGTGAACAAAATAGGTTTTGTAATTACAATTCTCAAGCACACAACTATGGTATATGGATTTCAAAATAAAAAAAGTAATAAAGAGTGATTAGCACACACAAACTCAAGGATGAATGTGTGAAAAACTTGACCCACGGAGATGATGAATACCCGTCTTCCTTACACCACACGTATACACGAACCAAATACCCAAACCAATAAATAAACACGACTTTTGCACCCCTATGAACGCGAACCCAAACGTTGTTTACTGCTTTGATGTGGTCGACTCGCAAGAAAACGAAACCAAAGAAACCTTAATTAGGGTTTCTTGAGACTTAGGGTTTATTACGAATGTAGTGGTAGGATTGCGTGTTGTATGCAAGTCAAAACAAGGCTAGGAGGACAAAGAACAATGGTGAATGGTGTATGAGTATGAATATGATAGTGTTGAGTTTCTCTGTGTTTCTCTAACTGAGTTTGCAAAGAAGTGAGTAGAGCCTTTTATGCACAAATGGTTTGGCATGCATAGTGTTCCTCACGGATGTCAGATTCATATGTTGATCCAATTTAGGCAAGGAATTTTTGGGTGTAAGTGGTATGTGCTTAATTACACATACCTTTTGCCTATAAAAACGTGCCTAAAATAACCAAAATATACCAAAAATACATTGTATTTGTGTGTTTTGTGATTTATGATTGTGCAGGTAACGGATATTCACTAAAGGACAAAAATCAAGCCAAAACAACAAAACCGAGCATGGGAATGGAAAGAGCATGAAAAGTCAAAGTCAACCAAAAAGTTAAAAGTCAAAGACGAAGCCGAAAAACGAAGAAATCTTAAATGGACCAACCCGCACCTATTTAATGGGTCGGGTCAGCCCATTAAGACTTTATCTAAGAGTCTTACAAGGATGTATATTACTAAAGGCCCAAAGTCCAAGTTATAACTAACCCGGCCCAACATTAAGCCCAACAACACTTAACTATAACACCCTTACACCTTTTACACCGTTAGTCCTTAAGGTTTTTCACAGTTAGTCCTTAAGGACTAACATGGTTAGTCCCTATACCCCTAACACCATTACCCCGTTACCCTGTTTACCCCAAAACATATAAAACCTAATTTTCCTGCCAGGTCACTATTCATCGTCCCCCTCTCCTCGACCTCTGCATCATTAAACAAAACCATCACTTTCCTATACAACCCCACATCACATAGACCAATATCCACCTTAGCAATCCCCTTTAACACCATTCGTCTAAAGAAGAAGACAAAGATTCTATGGCTATGATGATAGAACTTGGTGGCCAAGAAATTTGGATGGCTTGGATTGATTTTCAACTCCTCTCACATAACAAACACAGCTGCAAACCCTCTCACTAAAGAAGCACACTTTGAAGACCCAAGACTTGAAGAATTCTACTATAAATAGGGATTCTTGTAAGCCCTTTGGGGGCATCTAGTTTTTAGTAGTTTTTCAGCTTATTGTATTAATAGTTTAGCTTATTTTCAAAGTCTTGTAACTTCTTTTATGAATTAATGAAATTTCAAGTTTTAGCTTAAAATCTGTTTTCCTTAAATTTGTGTTCAAAAGTTATCAAAAGTGTTTTATAAGATCTCATAAGCTCATTTGTACTTGTTATAAGCTGTTCACTCAAGTTTTATGAACTTTTACATAGTTCATAGTGTTTGAGTTACTATTTCATCAAAATCATCAAAGAATCTGTCAAACTCACTTGGAGCATGGTGTATAATGGATGGCCATGGGTTAGTGCTTATGTGGATAAGCTATAGGTTGGTTATGAGCTGATTTAAGTGCTTAAATCATTCACAAAAAGCTCTGGACCTTTGTAAGTCTCAAAAGTCATTTTTAGCTTAAAAGTTGCATTTGCTTATTGGCTGCTTATTGGTGCTTATTTATTGCTTGAATCTGCTTATATTAGCTTGTTATATATGTTTAGTGCTTAAAATACTTAGGTTGTAGTTTAAAAATCAGTTGTGCAAGTTTTTATAAAAATCAGTCAAAGTAGCTTATAAATTAGCATAATCTGTTCTAGCTTATTTAAGTGCTTATTTGTGGTTGAAATTTGCTTATTATAGCTGTTAGAACTTATTAAACATCTGGTATTTGGAAAATTTAGCTTAAATCAGTTTTAATCAAGTTAAAATGTTGAAATCAAGTTTTGAAAGGGTGTTTGGTTTAACTGGTTTGATGGGTCAAAATGGGTCAGAAATGGTTGTGCCTTTTGGGTCATCTTAGTTTAACTTGAATTCATCATAAAATCCAGTTGTTAGAAGTTTTTAAGTGTTAATTCTCAAAATCATAGTTTATAAAAGTTGTAGTTTAAAACTATGGTGATTTAGCAAGTTTAATTAGTTCGTAGGGTTAGATTGTTGGTGGATTTATAGGTTTATAAATTTAATGAAGCGAATATCAAGATTTCCCTGTAATAAAACAACAAATACAATATCACAAAAATGTATTACGATATGCACTAAGCTCATGTGTCTGCATAACAGTCAATGTCTGAATAATCTGCTGCTGTCGAGCACGATCAGCTGCCCTCAACTCTCTCATATCCTCACGCCTCCCGCGGTCTGTCTCTAGCAAATCTGAAATCGCTCTTTGTCTACTACGATCTGCTGACTGTAACTCTCTGATCTCTGACATCTGTGCATGAACTGTGGTGCGTAGTGACATGACCTCTGCACACGCAAGATCACTCGCATCCATAGATAACGTGTATGTGCATGTGCACGTCTGTCTCTAAACAACATATTGACCCGACCGGCCAATAGCTGTCTCTGACTCTGCTCATCGTCTAACATCGTGTAGATCTCATCCGTGTCTCGCCTAACCATAGACTCAAACTCTCTCACGTGTGCACCCAACTTGTAGAATACTAGTAATCTTAAGATCAAGCAAGAACAAGAGTGAGATGTGGGTTGGGATGTTAGAGAGAAATTGGATGGAAATGGATGAATGTATTAATGAAATGTGTATGGAAAAAATGGAACAACCAACCCTCTCCAAGACTAGGAGAGGGTGTATAAATAACTACAATGGCCGGCCATGGGCTGGAGTTGGGCCACCATGGGCCTTGGGCCGGACTAGATTACTAATCTAATCCTTATACTAACTACGAGCTAAGACTTGTTACAACTTTGGAAGTGACCGACACTTTTCGTGTTTCCAACAATCTCCCCCTAAGGGAGGTCACTCCAATTTACAAACTTTAAACCTAGCATACTATGCTTTATCCTTAGTCTTTAGCTCGTACTCTTGACTTTCTCTTGTGAATATGTTGTAGTGATCATTGACTTCTTGGATTGAGCTTGTTCCTTGAACTTGTATTTGACATTGTGATCTTGAGCATCTTGAGATCATCAACCAAGCACAATCTCTACGCCATCTTGTAACTTTGCCATCTTGTGGACTTGCGACTTCTGGACCGACATGCTCATACCATTCTTGAAAAGCTTTAATGTTGCATCTTTCTTGAAATTCTTTAACTTTAACACTTTGACACTTCTAGAAAGATGTGTGGTATCAGAGTAGCGGAAGTCTTGAAACATGTACTTGAGCTTTCATGATGACTTTATGTTTGTCGGTCGGGTATGAGCATGTGGTTATGGATCTTGTGAGCCAGCTGGAATCAGGAACCTCCACCACCATTTTACATAGCCTGCATAAAACAGTTAGCAATAAAGCAGGGGGACGAATATGGCTTTGTCATTCGCCCAGGTTTGGTTGGAGAAACCTTCGAATCCGTGAGGATTGACCTGTGATCAGATAGATTCAATTTAAGAAGAATCTTCTTGACAGGATTTCCAGCTGAAGTATTGAATCTTTCTAACACATAAGTATTAGATTCATCGTACTCAGCATGTTCTCATTATCGGAACGTCTCAAAGCAGACAGCACGATAAGAGTGAACCAGTGAGTTACTATCTCACCGATTGATATAGAAAATTGATTTGAAAATCAATCGGTGTATCACTTACAAAATTGTTTTTGTGACACACCGAGAGTGTTTATCATTTCAAAAATTCATTAACAACCGTTGATCCATTTCCTGGAACAAGTTTGATTCTTATAGAATCGCACCATCGTTTCTTTCCAGTTGTCACAAGTTTGATTCATAAAGAATCGCACAAGTTACCTACCATGAGCTTGTTTGATGTTGGCTCAAGCAGGATTTCCATCTTCATTGTGAATACCTAAGTATCACTCGGATGTTTTGGCAAAATCACAAGTATCTTCTAGAATACTATTATATGCTGCGAACTACACAATAGTATTAAGAAGAACGATGAAAAACTAAACTTTGATTTCTATTAATCTGTTAAAGTGATTACAAATTACTAACTATGAGATATGATTGTATGAGATGAGTTGTTCTTGTTGTTGTCTCTCTAATGCCGTAGGGTTCCTTATATAAACCAAGGATAAACCCTAACAGACTTACAAAAACGCACAAAAGATAATACATATCTTTTCCTATAATATCTCATACATATCTCTTAAACGAGTACTAAACATTCATATACTACGGTACTAACTAATCTCTGATGCATACTTAACACTTTGTACTGTCATACTAACTATACCAATCGTAATAAGTATATAACTAACGTACTAAGTTAGGAATGTATATTTCCCAACAAATTCTATCTGACCGGGTACACTGCCCGTTAAAGTGTTTTTTTTTGTTTAGTCGGCAAAATATAAATTTAAAACTTGAATCAATAAAATATACACCACACAACGACACATCAAGTTTTTGGCGCCGTTGTCGGGGAGTGAAGTTGTTTAATTCTTATTTTATTAGTATTTTTAGTTTAGTGTAGCTTAGATTAATTTACATATTTGTGTGTTTGTTTTGTGTGTTTAATTTTTTGCATTGTATAATTTTGCATATTGTGTGTTTGTGTGGTTTTCTTCATTGTTACTGTCTTCTGTAATATTCTGAGTCGAATACTGAATAAGGCATATTCAATTTATTGGATACGGCGTATAATTTTTTTTTCAAACCAATACAACGTATTCGACTCTATCATCAATACGGCGTATTTAGTTAACCGAATACGGCGTATTAGGTTATTTGACAGTTTTCTTTCCTAGTAAATTTATTACAGGTTAAAATGGACGACCCCAACATTACTATGGAAGAGTATATCAGGCTTGAGGAAGAAAAAGCTCGTAGGCGTGGTAAGGTGTATGAACGGGAAACCTGCTACGGTAGGTAAGAATCTAGGAATAAAGACTTCACAGACCTCGGATCTGTTGAAATGGAATTTCCAGCTATAGTCTTTAATGACACATTAACATCTGAAGTAACACTCTCATGTGAGCCTACGGTAAGTTCTCTTAACAACGATGAAATTGACTTTAGAATATCATTTGACGAATTCGACGATGAAGATTGCACGGTAATTTTCGATAAAAATTCATTTTCTTACAAAATAATTTCTGTCAACAATTTAAAAACGGATTCGAAAAATAATAATCATAAAGTCAATATGCCTTTGCTTCCATCACCCGAGCCTACGGTCAGTTATTTTGATGATTTAGACTACTTTAAAGATTTTGAGAAAGAATTTCCAGCCATTGTTTACAATGATGCTCAAACGTCTAAATTAAATTTCTCAACTAAACCCACTTTAAGTCCTCAACACATCGTTGAATTTAATTTGAAAGATGAAACACCATTGTCCAAATGTGATGAAGAGGAACAAAACGTTTTAAACTTTAATGATCTATTTCCTTTCAACGTAGCTTATCCCGATGATTTAAAATCGGATAAGGACAATGTTTATGATAAAATTGATATTGAACACTCTTTCGGGGATTTATCTGTCAAACCGTTACCTGATGTATAAATACCGACGATGGTGCCTATGCACGTGGGTCAAATAAGTTTTTGGAAACAAGTCATGATACATCTAATAAATTTTTTAAAACTGAAACTTTTATCAATGAATTAAATGTTAATATCGTAACTTGTAATTATCTTAACAAAGGGATGCCATTCATTTTCATAATTAAGACTTTGTATGTGCCATTTGGCATCCCGTTCGAACCCAAATTGTTTTATAAGGATGTGATTAAATTAGGGCAAGTCTAACTTAAAGACTTTTCTGTAAACAAAAGTGCTTGCCCGGGAGACAACCTAGAATGTATTTTCAATTTTTATCGAGTCTGTCTTTCCAGACTGTCTATACAGCGTATCCAAACCCCATGGATACGGCGTATTGACCTTCTGGATGTTATCCAGTCTTTATTTTCAGCACAGTCTATACGACGTATTCATGAAATGAATACAGCGTATACATGTATCAATACGGCGTATCCTGGGGAATGGATACGGCGTATCGACTTCCTGTATAGTTTTAGGTGTTTATTTTGAGTCTAACCAAACGAATACACAGAGATAGAATTGCATTTGTTTTCTGAGAATTTATACAGGACCTCGTAAAAGAAATATCGACGAATATTGGTGGATAATTTACAAATCTGGAGATCTTGAAGTGTTGGAGTCTTGAAACTTTAAGGCAGCTATTCAACACACAATCTTGCTCAATAAAAGCTACATGGAGAATCTACCGAGCAAATATCAGGGGAGTTTCTCATTCTTATTATTTTTAATTCTCGTATTTAATGTTTTATCTATACTACGAGGACGTTGTATAATTCAAGTGAGGGGATGGAATTAGAATGTTTACTTGTCCTAATTTTCACACTAAAATGCTTAAATTACGCTCAAATTAAAAAAAAATTCAAGCATATTTTTGTCTACTAATAACGGAAGTACCAAAGACGTCCAACCTCTGGTTGTCCAAGTTGAAACTCAAGTACCAAATTCTGAGCCCGTTGTTGCTCCCGTTGTTGAGCCAGTTGAAGCTCCCGTTAGTGCTCCGAAGCCTAACCCGAAACCGGATTGATTTTATGCAAAAATCCTAAAATGACCCATTTTATACAAAACTTGTTGTTTTAATCTTATACACACCTAAAATGACCGAAACTTGTCTTCCATATCTTGAAATAACATGAAAACCGTATATGCACTAACTTCCTAAACTCAGGCTCTTCGGCAAGTGGTATGTAATTACTACAGCTTGATATTTAGAGTATCTAATTTGGAACAATTACTTTTAAATGGGTTATCATACTATCGTTCGGGCTATCATAATTTAGAGGTCATGTAGTGAACGTATGAGGAGCCAGGATACTTTAAATCGTAAATCCATAACTCGTCGATATGACACCCCGGAGAGGCCTCATTTGACTATGAAATTCCCTATTAATATAGTACTTGGTATTTATAAGTTATATGTGAAGGAGTAATTAACGAGAACTTCTAGAATTTATTCTTAAAATACATGCTTTAATATCAAAGTCACACTTGGTCTAAATGAACCATGGAATCATTTTTTATGGGTTTTGCCAAACACTAGTTTTGACCCGTTTTAACAAAAAAATAACTTATTACTTTGACCGGCTTTGAAAAAAAAAACTTTTCAAACTACAACAAGACATCATTACAATTGATCTTTACTTGAGTATTTCGGATGAAACAATTAAGTTGCCAATCCCACTTTTATGTGTACAATTTTTATGACAATATTTCACTTAACTAGCTTACTTAGATTTTATTCTTAAGAGTTGATATAGCTTAAGCATAGAAAGATATATATGCCTAAATGAGTGGCAATCCTACTCCATCTACGGAACCAATTGTTTCTACCTCTTCTCCCACTCTTACTCCCTTCGGGGATAGTGATTTTCTTCTCGAGGAAACCGATGCTTTCCTAGCTATTGAAGATGAGCCAATTTCACCGGAAATTGATGACTCTTACTATGATTCAGAGGGAGACATTCTTCTTCTTGAGAAATTTCTTAATGATGATCCATCATCACCACCTCTCCCTCCACAAGAACTTAAAGTTGTTGAACCTAAAAATGAAAAATCTTCTATTGATGAACCACCCGAGGTTGAACTTAAGGACTTACCGCCTCATCTTGAATATGCATTTTTGGAGGGTGATGATAAATTACCCGTCATAATTGCTAAAGACTTGAAAGATAAGGAGAAAGCCGCTCTCATAAAAGTTTTGAAATCACACAAGCGAGCTCTCGCTTGGAAACTTTCCGACATTAAGGGTATTAACCCGGAATTTTATACACACAAGATTCTAATGGAGGATGACTTCAAACCGGCAGTTCAACACCAAAGAAGGGTCAATCCTAAAATCCATGAGGTGATCAAAAAGGAGCTTCTTAAACTCCTTGATGCCGTATTGATTTACCCTATCTCGGATAGTCCTTGGGTGAGCCCTGTGCATTGTGTACCGAAAAAGGGTGGCTTTACCGTTGTTGAAAATGAAGAAAACGAGTTAATTCCTACTCGATTGGTTATGGGATGGCGTGTATGTATTGACTACCAAAAGTTAAATGACGCCACCCGTAAATACCACTTTCCATTACCTTTTATGGACCAAATGCTTGAGAGACTAGCGGGAAACAAATACTATTGTTTTCTTGACGGTTTCTCGGGTTACTTTCAAATTCCCATCGACCCTCAAGATCAAGAAAAGACCACATTCACGTGTCCTTATGGGACGTTTGCCTACCGTCGCATGCCTTTCGGCTTATGTAATGCACCGGGCACGTTCCAAAGGTGTATGATGGCTATCTTTCACGATATGATCAAAAAAACGATGGAAGTCTTTATGGACGACTTCTCGGTCTTTGGGAATTCATTCGGAACTTGCCTCTCCCATTTGGACAAGATGCTTAAACGGTGTGAAGACACCAATCTTTGTCTAAATTAGGAAAAGAGTCACTTTATGGTCAAGGAAGGAATTTTCCTTGGCCATAAGATTTCCAAGAACGGGATTGAGGTTAATAAGGTTAAAGTTGATGTTATTGCTAAGCTACCTCATCCCACCACCGTCAAAGGAATTCGGAGTTTTCTTGGTCACGCCAGGTTTTATCGTAGATTTATTCAAGATTTCTCAAAAATAGGCCGGCCGATGACCCGTCTTCTTGAAAAAGATACTCCGTTCTTCTTCTCCAAAGAGTGTATTGAAGCTTTTCAAACACTTAAGAAAAAATTAACCGAATCACTAATATTAGTTGCCCCCGATTAGGACCTACCTTTTGAGCTAATGTGCGATGCAAGTGATTATGCTATAGGTGCACGTTTTAGTGCAACGTTAAATCAAAACTATTTCCAGCCTATACACTATGTAAGTAAGACCATGACGGATGCTCAAGCACATTACACTACGACGGAAAAAGAATTACTTGCCGTGGTGTATGCTTTCGAGAAATTCCGGCCTTACTTAGTCTTGTCAAAAAGCATAGTGTATATGGATCATTCGGCTCTAAAATATCTTTTTGCAAAACAAGATGCAAAGCCGAGATTGCTCCGGTGGGCGGTTTGTGGGTTCTCTTGCTCCAGAATTTTTTTTCATGATCGTGATTAATATAAAAAATGAGCCGAGAACCTCGTCGCCGACTGATCTAGTAGTTTTCAATACATATATAAAATATAACACTATAGAGAATTTACCCTTGAGGACAAAGGTGAAAAGGAAAATCTTCACAAATATATATAATATAATACGTATATAAACCGGGAAGTATGATTCCCGGGTCGTTATCCCTAACGACTTGTGAAATTGAAACCACGTTTGATGCTCGGACAATGATTTGAAGTGAAGACAAAGATTGATTTGATTATCTATAACTACTATTTAAAAACAACAATAAAAATAAGCTAACAAAAGCAATTAATATACTAAAACAATTAACGGGAATAAATAAAACGCGACAAATAGCAACTATACTAAATTTAACTCCTAAAAATGCAAATAAAATTTCTAAACCTAAATTAAGGCAAAAGAAAATTTTAGGAAAAAGAAAATTATTTTTTTGATTATTTTTGTTTTTTTTATGAATTAAAAACTAATTAAATCTATTTAAATCCTAGAAAATAGCAAATTAAATCCTAAAAATTCTAAAAAATGATTTTTAAACTTAGAAAAGTCTAAATTACTATAAAAACTCAAAAAACTATTTTTAACTACTTTTATAATAAAATCCTATTTTTAAAATTAAATTTAAAAGCTTAAAAATGAAAATAAAAATCTAAAAAGGGTAAAAATGATTTTACTGAATGTAAAACTAAAAGTAATTATTTTAATACTAAAAACTATTTTTTTGTATTTTTAAAGTTATTTTTCTATTTTTTAT